>PVIJ01004210.1:0-121231 GCA_004024925.1 Scalopus aquaticus | reverse complement strand
GTGTGTGTGTGTGTGTGTGTGTGCGTGTGTGCGTGTGTGCGTGTGTGTGTGTGTGTGTGTGTGTAGGAAGGGGGCACAATTTATCCATGATGTCTTCAGAATCTTTCATTCCTAGATGCTGGGATATCAGCTTATTAAGACACACCTGGAGCATTTTTGCAAACAACTTTGTAAATTCAAGAAAAATATGGTACATCTTAGGGATGTCTATTTTTGCAATGTGATCCTTATCCAGGCAGTACACCACACAGGAACCTCAGTGCAGGGTCAATGTGAGAGCCTTTGGGGAGATTTTCCTTCAGGTTGCCCACTGGAATCACTCAGGCAGCACTACAGCTAATGACACCTAACTCCTGCCCCAGATTCTAACATGGCTGATTTTTCATATTGTCTGGGCAACCGGATTCTAATACATTTGCCACATGTAGCCCAATTTGAAGATCAATGTTCTCATTTTTGCATATTAAAAAAGGAGACCATCCAGTTCCTTTCCCATACAGGGAAACAAGACATTAATACTAACAATTCCAAATATTAACATATGCAGATCCCTAAATATTGAATTTTAGATATTTTACAGTTCTTTTGTGCCAAATGAGGACCAGGAGAAGGAAATGAATATATGTATCCAGCACCATTCTCAAAATCTCACATTAGTGGACTTGCTTATTTCTTCCCTAAATTTTACTAATTTTTGAAAAAAAGAGTTTGAGGCATTTTTATTTGGTGCATATAAATTTAAAATGATCTCTTCTTATGTAAATGAATCCTTTATCAAAATTAGTTATGTTTCCTGCCCCTGATGTGGTGTTTTTCACCTGAAAGTGTTCTTTCCCTTAGAAATTAACACACATACATTGAAAAACTTCCCTTTGTGCAGTGTTTACACATAACATATAAATTTACTATTCTCCTTGACAATAACTCCTCAGAACACTTTAATTCCATATACATGTGCTAGTCTTTAGAATGGAACTTATTTGGATTTAAAAAAATCTACTCTAACAGTCTTTGTATATGCTTTGTAAGTTAGAACTTTTAGCTCATTTATATTTAATATAATTACTGATGCATATTCTTGATATAAATACTGAGCAAGTAAGGTTACTTTGTGGAAGTTGCAGTTCTCACAGGTGACCATGAGAGGGCGACTCCAGGCGATGCATGTGCTTTCATAATCTTAAAGGGACTGGGAACCAGGCATTTGCTCTCTGGGCTCCATCACAGCTTCCAAGGCCGTCTCTCCCATTTGATGTTTGGGCATTTTCTGACCATGGGGAGAACAAGGACATGGGGAGCTGGGGTGTGGTGAATTGGGGGACAAAAGAACTGTCCAGATCTCATGCCTGTTGTGGGATTAGGTAACTGAAGGCATTCAGTCAGGGAAGAGCCATTTTTGTAAATGTAAAACATTTTTGTAAATGTTTTTATTTTTTCTTCATTCCTAAAAGATGTTCCCCTGAGGATGCAGCTTATAAATTGGCAATTATTTTCTTTCAGGTGACGGTATTGTTCCATCCCTGCTGCCTGGGAATGGAACATCAGTCTGTTACTCCAAAGTAATCTGCATTTTGCCCCTCCCCACCAACTGCTTTTTATTTTTCTTCATCTCTCTGGAATTACGCTATTCTGGCTTAGTGTAGAATTTTTTAAATTTACTCTGCTTGAAATGTGTTGAGCTTCTGGTTGTGGTAGTTTGGTGTATTTCTGAAAAACCCTCAGTCATTCTGCCTCTTCTTCATTCTTTGTTTCCTTTCTTTTTTGTGGCTCTGATCAAATGAATATAAGACCTCACAAAATTTGACCATCTCTTCTGCATTTCCAGTCTTTTTTTCCATAGGATAATTTTTTCAGTTCTACCTTTCACTTCATTAACACCTTTTCAATAGTGTCTAATTTGCTGTCAAACAACATGTAATAATTTTGGTTATTGTAGTTGTCATTTTTAGTTATTTTTAAATTTTTTGTGTTTTTTTAATATTTTCCTATTCACTACTGTTATCTTCAAATATGATTTGAAGATACCTTAATCTGTATGACTTACTACTTTTAAGAAATTGTGTTTGGTAATTCAAATACCTGATGTTTTTGAGGGTCTCTTTTGTCTATCATTCCTCTTTCTTCTCATTCATGATGTCGGTGCCTAGTTATCTTTGATTATGTGCTAGCTATTGTACAGAAATTATTTGAAAAATTATTTTAAACCTAGGATGAATGCATCTTCCTCTACATAGGATTTTATTTTATTTCTGGCATGTCTGGGATCACCAGGTTTAATGTATGAGGTCCCTGGAAGGCTAACTGAGGATTAATTGAAGCTTCAGTTACTTGGGAGGGCTCACCTACTTATGTAGGTATTTTCCTTTGGGGTCTCTCCTTTGGGGAGGATTTACAATTACAATCCCCACTCTGAGTCACCTGGGGTGCTCATTTCTGCCTTCCTTTCCTTTACTGGGCTATCAAAGCCAATTTTCAAATTTTCTGGACTTAGCAACTATTCTCAGAAAAAGTCTTTTTGTTTTCATTTATTTCTTTGAATTTCCATCATTTTCTCACCGTTCTCTTCCTAATACTTCCTGTTACAACAACTCTGATAATTTTGATAATTTTGAATTATATAAAACAAGTTTTTAAATTGTCTTCTGTGGAAGAGCTGGTTCAAATGATCCAGCCCATAAATGGAAATAGGATGTGATGCAATTTCTTAGCACATGGCTGGCACTTAAAAAATGATGGCTGGATTAGTTGAATTATCATAATTTCCCAAACTTGTCTGTTTGTATTTGCAAAACCTGTCTACTATGCTCAGAATGCACAGAATGCTCACATACTACAATTTGACTAGGCTCAGAACAAATGTTACCTTTTCCTCAAAGTGTTTCCCCAAATCTGTAGTCTATCTCTTCCCCCAACTAAATGCTCATAAAACCTGGTCTGCACTGTTTATGAGTACTTAACAAGACAGAAATGTATTTATACACTTAGGTATCTCTCCTGTGAATTTGTACTTTCTTTTCTGACACTTGACAAATCCCCTTATTTCCCTCCTAGCATATATTAATTATAAATAGGTTTAGGTTTTTTAATATTACTTGCAATATTTTTAGGTTTGATTCCTAGAGGGGGGTTCTCTAAACACATTGCCAGGAAATAGCTCATCCTAACAACTGCTTATACTTGTAAGGCACTTCAAAATAATCAGGGAGCGCCCACAAACACACCTCCTACTTCAGAGCTGCTATTGCCATGTTGCCCATGAGAAACAGAGGAAGAGAGAGACCAAATAGCAACTCTGAGCAGACACGTAAAGCTAGAAACAGAACCCGAGTCTTTCCTCTCCAAGCTTAGGGTTCATGCCGAGATACCATGGTTGCTTCCCCATATTATTTGTGCCTTGCCCTTCCCCTCCCAATGACATCTGGAACTCTGGACGCAGACATTCTATACATACAAGTACATGTAGTTCAAGAGTTAGCACACTAGCAGTAGAGAGAGGGTTTGACCAGTGAGTATCCCATACACAACTTTCAAGTGAAGGTTTCCAGATCTCAGTGCTCCTTACCTCACAACCTTGGTCCCATTTCTCATGACCTGCATGTCCACCATGCAGCCCCCAGTAACATAGGCAGCCAGATTCAATTCCGAGAATTCAGCCTGAAGGAGAAAGCAAAACAAAAAGAATCAAACACCAATGATGCTAATAAGGACGAAAATTTTATTGAGTACTTATAAATGTGCCCAATACACAATTATACCTTATCTAAAACTTAGGAAGTTGGAAATATTCTTTCTCTCTCTTTTAGAAAGACAAGGAAGCTGAGGTGCATGGTGACATGTCCAAGGTCACATAATTAATAAATGGCAAAGTTGGATTGAGATGCACACATCTCTGATTTAAGGACCTATGCTTTTAAACACTACTGATTTCTATTTCTTTGAAGGTAGAAGAAGCAGCTCTTGCTCTATGACTATATGAAGCAAAGTGCTATTGAATACAGCATTTCCTCCCCATTTTCTTCAGCTTCACAAAGTGATGGTAAGCATTATAGTTATGCAATCACGTATCTCCATTAAGGGAACCCTTGGGTTATCTGCCATCTGGGCCTGCTCCTCACTCCATCCCCATGGCTGCAGTAGACACGCCATGTTTATGCACTGATGTATCATTTCCCACAGTTGCTGGGGCTGGCCCCTGAGCCAGGGAGAAACAAGATGCCCTTCCATGAGGATTTGGAATCGCTAAGTGACTGACGCAACTTCTTTCTAGGTGGCTGTATCATTAATACACAGACATGGGTGGGACTGGGTACCATGTTTTCTCCCATCTGGATTGGGAGAGCACAGAAAATAGTGTGGAGAGTGGTAAAATAAAAAGAGGGAGGAGAGAGAAAAAGAAGCAGGAGGAGGAGGGAGAGAGTGAACGTAATCACCAAGGGGCGAGCAGAGGCAAGAGATGGGAAGGACTCTTGATGTTTGTGTGCCAACTACAATCCTGCCTTTGGATTTTATGGCTCCTCTGTATCCTTAAAGTTCATATTCTGTTTGCTTATTTGTTTAAGCAAGCTTTAGTGAATTTCATTCGCTTGTGATCAGAAGCCTTTGGAATACATCCCTCCTACCAGGTTATATGCTTTCTGGGGATATTGATTCCATGAGATAACCATCTGTAGTAATTTCCTAGGTTTGCCATAACAAAGCACCACCACTAGGTGGCTTAAACAGTAAAATATTGTTTTTTTCAAGTACTGGTGGCTAGAAGTCCAAAGTCAAGGGGTTGGTAGTGTTATAAGGAAGGAGCCTCTCTCCTTGGCTTGTAAATGAGCCTCTTCTATGTCTCTTCATATCATCCTGTGTCTCTGTGTGTGTGTGTGTGTGTGTGTGTGTGTGTGTGTGTGTTTCTGTATCAAACTTACCATTTTTCTAAGGACACCATTCATGCTGAATTAGGACCCACTCTAATCCCAACTTTAACTGGCTTACCTCTAAAAGATCCTCTCTCTAAATAAAGTCACATTCTGAAGCACTGGGGGTTAGGTTTTAATGCATGGATTTGGGAAAGATACAGTTCAGCCCATAACCCCATCCTAAAAAGTGCATAGTACCAAACAGTATCTTATACACAGTAGATGCTGAAGTGATGTCTTCGGATTTAATTAGTCAAAAAACAGCTACTCACATGTATGAAATAATCACTGCCTGACAGCTGCTGTCCTAAGCATTTTCTGTGTGAATTCATTTAAGCCTCTACAGTTGTCCAGATGCCTCTCTCCAAGGCAGAGGGAGGTTAAAGAATGTGTACGCTGTCGCCCAGTAAGGAGAACAGTAGGACTGAAACCCAGGCAGCCTGGCTCCTGCCTGTGCTTTAAACTGTTGCACACACCCCCTACACCCCCCCCCACCTCCACTGCTTAGTTGAATAAGGCATTAGGTGGATTACAACTGGGGATTTAGGAACCTTAAAAAACCATTTAAAGAGAAAAACAAGTTTACATTGAAGGGAAATGTAATTTTGCAGTGATTTAAATGCATCCCCTTGGAATCATTTAACAGGAATTATGACCAAAGGCCTAGCCATTTCCCCAGATAGCATTAAAACAAACTTAGAGTGCTTATGTCTTTGCTCTAATTAATAACCTCATTATGCTGTGGCAAGGTGAAATGAAAAGAGCCCTGTTAATGAGTCCAGGTTAGTAAATAGTGGTAATGACCTAGTTATTAAGTCTAACACCTTAAAAATTCAGTCCCATCATGTTTAAGATACTTCATTGGCGAGGTTACAAAGAAGAATTAGCAGGAAAAGCTGTTGCTGGAGTTTAAAGTAAAAAAGAAGTCAGAAGAAAGTTGTAACACACCAAGTTGCTGGACCCCAAATAGATGAAGAAAGGGGTGATCCAGCCTCTCAGATGGTAGAATCTCTAATTCAAGGTGGGAAAGGCCTGGGGGCTGTGTTCCTCCCCCAATGGAAAGAGAGGTGGCACCTGGATAAGATGGCACTTCCATGTTTGGATATAGGGGTTACAAGTTCATCTTGTTCAGATCAGGGTGTGGAGAATCACTTCCCAATCCTGGTTCATGAATAATTACAGGAGGTAAATGCCTGAGTTGGAGGGTTAGTAAGTTTCTGTAGATCAAGCAAAGAGAACTGGGGTAGCAAAGAAAATATACCCTTCTGTGTTTAACTTTCTGAAAACTTCAACAACCATGAAAATGAACACAGAGGTGTCCAAGTCACTTCTCTTCCATGACAACCTTCCTAGAACTTTAAAAAGCTGTCATTACCGAGTTCTCATATAAACTGCAGTGGGTTGAAATGTCTCCCCCAAAGATACATCACATCCTAACTCCAGACACCTGCAAATTTCACTGTCTTTGGAAACAGGGTACTTGCAGAGGCAATTAAGGATCTAAAGATGAGATCTTACTGGATTAGGGAAAGCCCTAAATGCAATGGTAAGTCCTGATAAAAGGGAAGGGGAGACAGACAGGGATGATAGAGGCAGAGACTAGAATTACAGTGATAAAAGCCAAAAACACCAGAAGACACTAGAAGCTGGAAGAGGCAGGGAATGATCATCCCCTAAAATCTTCAAAGGGACTACAGATTGGGCAATACCTTGATTTCATATTTCTGGCCTACAAAAGTATGAGATAATAAATTTCTGTTATTTTAGCTGCCAAGTTTGTGGTAATTTATTACAACACTCCTAGGAAACTAATAAGGTACTTTTGGGAATTGAATGGAATTTCACTACTGCATGCAAATGTGTCAGGGTTCAAAGAAGACTGATGTGGTTAGGTAGGGTTCCTTTATCTAATTCACCAAACACATACATATATGCACTTAAGTACACACATTCTCTTGCTCTCTACACACACACACACACACACACACACACACACACACACACACACACACACACACAATGAAATACACTGGCTATTCACGTGTATTGTAAAACAGTACGTCAAGTCACTTATGTTTTCTGCATGACTTCATATTTTGACCTCAAGAACATCTTGGCCCCAAATGTTTTTAATGTGATGTCTTTTTAAATGCTACACATTCAAATGTAAGCTGCTCAATATACTAGCTGATGGATGTCATCAAGTTACTAACTGCTTTGAAGCTCAGTTCTCAGTTCTGACATCTCTAAAGTGGAGATAATAGTATCAATAACATCTGTCTTTAAAGGTTTGAAAGAGTCAAGATAATGTACATGAAACACCTGATAATAGGACAGAGACATAGAAGACCATCTTCATAAAAAACAGTTGTCATCATTAATTTCAAATATTTCACTATCTTAGTAAGAATAAACTGAATGTATAAAAATGATATAACCAGAGAACAAGCAGTCCTTTCAACCATTTATAACAAAATTAAAAAAAAACTAAAGTATAAAAGAGAGTATCTGCTTATGGCTACAGTGAAGTTACTGGGACTGTATTTACATTCTCATCTTAAACAACTAGAAACCAGACAAAATATATTAAGTAATAGTTTTCAGACAGGGACAAGGCATTGCAGAACTACGATCCCTGCAAGAAGGAAACAAACAAAATTACCACTATGATTACTCCAGCTTACTGCCTGAAGGCAGCATCCAGGCAAGGAGCAACGTGGGAGAATGCCAACAGAGCTCAGCCATCTCACTGAGCTAAGGAGCCAGGTATCAGAGTTCAGGGAGGTCAAGGTGGCTAGAATTTGCAGGACAGAGCATAAATAAGATGCAGCAGCACAGAAAAAGACATTCAGGGAGATCTGCAAGTCTTTAAGTACTAATCTGAGCACACATGAAAAGAAATTACTCAAGGCAAAGGAAAGAACTGTCAGTAAACAGTAGACTCAACAATCTCCAGAACATGCAAAGAACTGAGAATAGTTCATGCTTTCAGCAGCTGAACTATAAAGATCTTATAAAATGAACAGGATCCACAAAATTTGATAATGGGATCCATTTAGCCCTGGACTGCAGTATGCTCTGGATCTAGGGGTAACAATCTGTGTAACACTGCTTGGGGTTCTCCTGGTTTTCAAACTGAAAGTACCACTTCCCAGAAAGCCTCCCAGTCCTGGCTTTTAACTGAAAGTTTCATGTCAGGAGGAGCTCTTTAGTCCCAGGCAGATTGGGATGATTAATCACTGTCTCTGGATCTGTCCTAAGAAAGAATTGAAAGCATGCCTTGAAGGTATCAAGTTTATTCCAAGAAACTTTAATTTCATCACAGAACAAAGTACACTATTTAAAGGAGTACAACAAAGACTAGTAGCCAACACATAAAATTCACTATGTAAAATTTATGACATTTAATGATAGATCATCAGTATGTAAAGAAGCAGGAAGTTATGATCCATAGTAAGGAGAAATTAATGAATAAGCACTGGTCCAGAAATAAGAGTGAGATAGTAGGAAGAGCAGAAACTAAAGATAAAATAACTATTATAAGTATGTTCCACATTCTCAAAAAAGCAGAGGGAAATGCGGAATGAAATGAAAAAAATTAAAAAATGGAAAACAGAATTTCTTGATATAGAAATGTAGTATCCAAAATGGGAAATGTCATGCATGGATTAGCATCAGATTAGACACTGGAGAAGAAAATACTAGTGAACTTGAAGACAAAGCGATACCAACTATATTAAATGAAGCCCAGGGACAAATATACTGAAAGGATAAAAGAACTTCAGTGAGTTATAGCACAATACCAAACAGTCAAATATATGTATAATTGAAATCCCAAAATGAGAAGGGGAAAAACAAAAAAAATTTAAAGTGGTCGAAAGTAGGGGGGATATAAAGACCCATTTATGATTAAACTCATGTCCAGTTCCAAGAGCACACACACACAGGAAGAGGATGGAACACATTCAGTTTCCTGTAGGGTTTTTGGCTGCATTCTCACTGGAACTGGCACCTGGTAAGGATGCAATGCCAAACAGATAATGTTACTGAAAGCACAGGGATATTCATGTTCATTTCCTAATAATTGCAGTTGCGATTATAATAATGCTTATGACAGAATGGAAAATGGCAATTACAGTCATCATTCTGATAATAAGCTGGAGGATGCTATTAGGCCAATAGATCAATGGGAAAGAAACTGAAATGGGGACTTGGCATTGAGGACTGAGTGGAATGTACACAAGAAATCAAGAATGTGTGGGAAGGTGGAGGTAGCAGATATCAGCCTTGACCGTGAAGGAGGATTTCAACACAAAGAGATGTTGTCCAGAGTTGTTCCTGATAAAGGCAAGATGCTGGCAGACAGACTGTTCTGGAATCCAAGGGTGGCTGATAAGATACTGGAAATTCCTTTAGTTAATGAAGACCTATCTGGTCCAGATTGTACCCTTAAACCTTTACTGTGCCCCTTTACATGGCTTTCTATAGTTCATATATTTTACAGAGAGAGAGAGACAGAGAGAGAGAGAATATGAATGAATCAAGCAGTCCACAGGAGAATGTGGGTAGTCTCCAGTACCTCTCCTAACGATATACAAGTTCTGATCTTCTGGCCATTCTCTGACCTTTCTTCCTGCACCTCAAAAAGAAGAACTATTAATCTACCAGTCAGGACATCATACACTACAGTAACAGTGGGCGAGGCCATTGATGGGCTGAAAAGCCAGGCAACCACAGGTGATTCTGGCTTCTTCTCTGCATCTGAATGTCTGCTGCTCTGGGTGGTCACTGTGTTAACTTACTCTCTGGCCTGTAGCTCCTCAGAGACATGGACCTCAGCATCCATCATCCCTCTGTCACTCTCTCTGATGAGTTGGCAGTAGTAAATTCTGATCCCTAAATGGACAGATGTTTTGCTCTCTCTGTTTTCCACAATTGTGTGGAATGATTTAGTAACAACACAAATATATTCAGGAAGTAACATTCACAAGTAAGATTTTGCCCAAACAACTAAAAATGGAGCTTCCATACGACCCAGCAATTCCACTCCTAGGAATATACCCAAAGGACACAAAAACAATAATCCAAAAAGGCACACCTATGTTTACTGCAGCACAATTTACAATAGCTAAAACATAGAAACAACCCAAATGCCCCCAAATTGATGACTGGATCAAGACGATGTGGAATAATATTCAGTAATCAAAAATGATTAACTAATACAGTTCTCAGCAACATGGATGGAGCTAGAAGGGATCAGGCTCAGTGAAATAAGCCAGAAGGAAAAAGAAAAATATTGAACGGTATCACTTACAGGAGGAATACAAGAGAGCCAGATGAGAAATCAGAAGGAGAAAACAGTACACAAAACATAAACAAAAGCAAAAACTAGGAGGCAACCACAAATAAGAGACATTCTACAGGGGAGGGGAAAGAAGAGAGGCCAAAATAGGGGAGAAAAAAGCACAAGGGACTATGGTGATGGTTCACGGGTGAATTGGTGTTGGGAAACCTATGGGGGATACATAATAATGTAAAGGATATAAATTAAATTTAAAAAATAAATTTTTTTTAAAAAGAGGGTAAGAGGTTGCATTGTCTCAGCCTAGAGCCTGAGCTGAGGGATGGGGCCAGCTGGAGCACACGCCCGGCTGGTGGGCCTCAGCCACTAACTCTCACTGGCTGACTCTCATTGGCTGTTCCTCCTCGTATTTCCTACAACCTCAGGAGCCTGGACTAGGGCTGGTGGTGACGGTCAAAATAGGATTAGGGCATTTCTGAGTCATGTAGTAAGTCATTGTCAAAATTCCACCCTAGTCCCTCAGAGATTATTATGTTTATTCCTGGGAATGAAATAAATTCCTTAAAATTATCAGGATCCCGCAGGCACTGTGATCTTCACATTGTAAGTTCTTTCACAGAGTCTCACAGAATCTAAGAGACTCATAAAAGGACAAGCAACAAAGGCAATAATAACAGTAATAAATATAGAAAACCCAAGTCCTACATGGCCAATAACATCCCACATGACTCAGACCCCGACAGTATCCATGACACAACCTCTCATCACGCCCTGTAGCTCCAGTTCCGAGTCCCTCTGCCAGGGCCACACTGGCCTCTTTTCCATTGTCAAACAGACTGACCAAGCTCTAGCCCCCAAATGCCAGGCACTAAGCAATTCCCGATCAGAGAGCATGGCGGCTCTTCCGGCCACTCATCTCTGCTCACTGGCGCCCCCAGAAGAGCTTCCCTGAAAAGCACGTGCTTTTGACCAGTAGTTCATTTCCTTGTTCAGTCCTCAAGTTTGGGTCACCATGTCACATTAATATTTATAGCCCATGGTTAATCATCTCTCTCTCACTAGGACAGAAGCTCCAGGAGGTGGCAGGGGGCAGGCCTCTTGTCTGTTTTGTTCGCAGCTCTGTCCCAGTGCCTGTGTACAGCTCAGGTGCTCCGGAAACATCACTGAATGGACAAAAGTCTATTTTGCAGATGTTAAAAGTGAGGCCCAGAGAGTCAGAGTGACTTCGCTCAAAGTCACACCCCAGTAATTACATCGGTGGGAACCCCAGTGCGGGCAGCCCTTCACATTGCACCCAGTGGCTTATTTGAGCTGATTTGGGTTCTACTGCACAGAGATGGGTCAGATCAGGAGCTGCTGGGCAGGCCTCAGGCATCGCTTATACTTCCCCATGTCCTCTCCACCTCAGCTACAGGTCTGTTGGCAAAGCCCATGGCCCCGTCCCCCCTCACCTCCCTGCCTCTCCCAGCTGCTTCACTGCTGGCAAACACTTGGCTGGTGGCCCAAGGCCCACTGTCTACGGGATCTGTCTCCTGTCGATTTCCCTGAACTGGCCATGTTTTTAGTGCCCAGGACTAGGTGGGTTCAAGTAATTCCTTGGCTCACATATTGGGCCTGACCTCTTTCTACCATGGAGACTCACCTTGCAGACAAAAGATGCTTTGAAGGTACACATACTCCCCCAGTGGTCCATTCCAGAAGAGGACACCCACTCAGAAGCAGACCCAGGCCTCTGGCCACTGTGGCTCAGCAGGACTGGTCACTCCAAGTGCCCAGGTACTTGTTAGGCACATGCTGGGCACATGCAGCATTTTGACGCTGCCCATTAAAAAATCATGAGAACATTTAATGCAAGCTGCACCCCCAGGGTGCCGATGAGGACGGCGGGGCCCTGCAGAAACATGGCTAAGTTTGAACCTCAGATGGGGAGACCCTGCTGTTGACTGCAGCTAAGGTCCAGGACTACATACTTCAGAAAGACCAGCAACCTGAGCACACTGCTAAATGCTGGGAAGAAGAATGAAGCAGGGAAGCAACACATTGCGAGCTGTGTCCCCTTACATGCGTGGGATGGATGAACATCTCAGAGAAGACAGTTAAACATCTCTGAGGAAGTGACCTTTGCACAAGGGATCTGAATGCACTGAAGATGACTTGAGTGCTACCTGGAGAAAGTGAGTTCCTGGCTAAAAGAACAGAAAGACCTAATGCCCGGAGGTGGGTGTGCTTGCTTGAGTTTTTGCAGTTGTTTTCATTGTGCCAAGCACACCCAACATAAAATTTGTCATTGTCACCATTTTTAAGTGTATAATTAAGTCCATTCACAAGGTTGTTTGAACATCACCACCACTCATCTCCACATGTTTGTTATTTCCAACAAAAACTTCGGTACCCATTAAAGAGGACTCCCCACTCCCCATCCCTACTCACCACTAGTATTCACCAGGCTAGGACCTCTTGCCTCTAGGTTCCTCCATCTAAATGTAATCAGGAGCATTTGTCTTCTTGTGTCTCACTTATTTCACCCAGCATAATGTTTTCAGGGTTCATTTCTGTTGAAGTCTGTGTCAGAATTTCCTTCCTTTTTGAAGATTGAGTAATATTCCATGGTATCAGTAGACCAGATTTTGTTGACCTATTCATCTGTCAGTGAATGCTTGGGCTATGTAGCGCCAGCAGGGCACAGAGCAGTATTCTATGATCTAGGCAGAGGGTAAGGGAGGAATCCTGGAGCCTTTGGTGTTTTTTTTTTTCAGGCTTACAATCATCTTTCTACACCATTTGTAGTGAGGCAACCAGGTGCAGGGCAGGCAGGGAGGCCTGGGGGCCGGGAGGCTGCAGGCCCCCCACACCCCAGTGAACCTTCACTCTTTCTGGGCCCTCTGGTGTTATCTCACAGTCTCTTCGCTGGTCTCTACTGCGCTCTGCTGCAGGGTCCTCTGCCGCCTCACATCTCTGTGCTCTGCTGCAGCCCTTATATGCTCAGTCTCCCGGCTCAGGTGCGCCCACTCACGCACGCCCACACCACACCCCAGGTGCCGCCATCAGGCATGCGTGTAAGACCACAGGTGTCAATCATTGATGCCAATGGCGGGAGGACAGAAAAAAACTGATTACTTCCATTTACCCTACAGGCTACTTCTGCCTTTTGGCTACTGTGAGCAATGTTGTTATGAAGGTGAAGTGTTTGCCAATATCTTCACAGTTTACAAATTTCTATTGGAGCTTCTGCTTTCAATTCTTTTGGGTCCTTACCCAGAGATGGAGTGGTTTGGTCATATGGTAATTCTATCCTTCCCTTTTTCTGGAACCGCCCGACTGAACTGCAAGTTTTTCAAAGCGGCTGAACCATTTTGCATACCCACCAGCAAGGCACAAGGGCCCTGATGTCTCCACACCCTCCCCCCACACTCCTGATTTTCTATTGCTTGATTGGAAGGAAGAGTGAGGAGGCTGGCAGAAATGTATCATGTGACTGAACTGGCATCCACATGACAAAAGGAGAGAGAAGTCTAGCTTTGCAGTGCCTGTGGCATCGAAAAGGACACTGGTTATAACTCAGAGTGGGATGTGGAGCCTCTGGGAGATGTGAGCTGTGGAAGGTCATGTCTCAGTTACAGAAAGGAACTCAGACTCACGCTTCCAGCTCCAGAAACATCAGTCTCCGTGATCCCCTCTTCTCTCAACATGCCAAAGGGTTAAGTAAATGCAAACACGGGCAAGGGCAGTGAAAGCAGATATTTCCTTCCCCTGGCGGATACACCTGATGCAGGAAGCAGACTCATGCTCCGTGGGAATGAGAGACTGGCCAGACTCGGGCTTCGAGAAGAAAATGAATGTCGCCTGGACACAGATGGCTTAGCACTTCCTGGGGTAGTTTCTGAGCGCTACTGAACCGCCTAAGGCCCCATCTGTTTTCAATCTTGTTAAAAGGGCCTCGTGTGCTGGCGCCTCTTTAAAATAATGCACACATGGAGTTTCTAAAATGTAGAAGAAAAAAGGCCCAAGCTTTCCCTGCCGGCACAGCTTATGTGTTTATTTTGGAGCAGGCTTTGGGAGTTCTGAGACCAGACCTAGTTAATTTCTCTTCCTGAGGTTGATTTGAAGTCCCCATAGACTTCTGCTCCAAGCATTTAAAGCAGCTGGGGATGAACTGATCACCCCTTCCAAAGTCCACTGTGAAATGTCAGCAAATGAAGGCCGGGCTCAGGAAAGGGGAAGCCCTAGGGCCATTGCTAAAGAGCAGTTTCCAGATTCCTTCTCCTCAATAGGGACTCGTGTGTCTAGAGGTCAAGCTCCTCTCCTCGATGCTCATTCTCTTCCTGAGGGTCCAAGACAGCATGGCCAGAGGGAGCTCAGAGCCAATGGGAACCAAATCCCCAAAAGGGGCCCGCCAGGGGCAGCATTAGGGAAAAGTACCAGCCACCGAGCTTCCCCTCCAGTGTCGGCCACCCTACATTGTCCACTCAAGAGTACTCCCCTGTCCAGGGCCCTCAAGAGTGGGAAGGGCTCATTTCTGCTCCTCTCCGGTTCAGAGAGATCACCTCATACATGCAGAATCACACCACCTCAACAACCATGTCCCTGCGGGGACGTCATAAATGACCTTCCGGAGCCTGGGGCAGGAAGTGCAGAGAGGACTCTGGAGACGTGAACTGTGTGTCCGTGGAGGTCCAGCGGGCACGGCGCGTGCCGCCATCTGCACATCACACCGCTCCACGCACAGGACCACTGGACACTGTTTTTGTGTGGCAGCAGCAATGGCTGAGGGCGGCGGTGGCACCAGTTATCAGCAGGGACAACGGTCAGAAAAGCCACGGAAGAGGCCAACAGAGGAGGCCTGAGGTCTTTGGACAAGCAGAAGCAGCAGCTGTGAGGCTGTTACAGGCAAAACTAGGAGGGACGGGGCCACACGGGTATGGATCCTCTGGCCGTCCCAGCAGCAGCCTCATAATAGAGCACCTTTATAATACTATAAATTAGGGCCTCCCTGGTGGCGCAAGGGGTTAAGTCTCAGCACTATGAACCTAGCCAGAGCCACTGCAGCACGAGTTCGATTCCCAGCCAGGGAGCTTCCCACATGGCGTAGCAGACCTCTCCTGCCTCGCCCGCTGCTCCCCCCAACAGTGTACTTCAGTAGATCCGCCTGTTATGCTCCCCACTGTCTCTGGTGAATCCTCTCAACCCCTACACCTCTGGCCTACATTCCAGCTTGTGTGCATAAATACATATATCTTTAATAAATTCTATAAATTACATTTGCATTGGGACAGAATGGTATGATCGTTTCTTAAGCACAGATTACGTGCCAGGTGCTGGCTAAGCATTCATTCTTACAGGAACCCCGTCGGGCAGATCCTATTACTCTGATGCCCACTTCACAGCTGGGCACAATGAGATTGAAAACTTACATGGTCCCCCACTCAACAATGGTTCGACTTGGGTTTTTTTCAACTTCATAATGGTGTAATAGTGACACACATTCGGCGAACCCATGCCGTGCATCTTCTCTCTCTCCCTGGACGAGTCTCGTCGGACCACATCCTCTCTTGAGAGGCAGGGCAGCTCCCACTTAGCCCCGCCATCACCGGGGGAAATGACCACGCGCTCCAGACTATTCTTACTTTAGACAGTGTTGGGACATTCAACACTTAGTGTAAATGAGGCTGTGTGTTACATGATTTCCCGAACTACAGGCAAACATTAAGTGTTGAGTGTGTTAAGTGTTGAGGAGGTGAAGCTGTGACCTTTGGTAGCTTAGGTATATTTAATACATTTTTTGCTTTAGGATACTTTCCACCTATCATGGTTTATTTGCACTGTAACCCCAATATGAGTTGGGGAAGCGCTGTATTTCCCAAGATCACATAGCGGGGAGGTGACAGACTAAGTCTGCAAATACAGGCCTCCCTGGTGGTGCAATGGGTTAAGCGCAGCACTGTGGAGCTGTTGTGCGATGTGGAGCTATTGGGCGGCTGTTGGGCGGCGGCTGCTGGGCAGCAGCTGTCATACAAGTTCAATGCCCCGCCAGGAAGATTCCCACATGGCACAGCAGACCTCTCCTGCCTTGCCCACTGCAGTGTATTTTGATCTGCCTGTTCTGCTCCCCACTCTGTCTCTGGTGAACCCTCTTACCACCCCACACCTCTGGCCTATACCCCAGCTTGTATGCAAAAATAAATAAATCTAAAAAAAAAAAGAAAGAAAGAAAAGAAGTGCCTGCATAGACATAGGCAGGCAGGAGATCTGCATTAAAAAAAAAAAAAGTCTGCAAACACACATGGCTCCAGGGTCCCTACTCTTAAGGACACTGGCTTGGGCTCCCTCTAAGCCAAGGCAAATCCGAGTCCAAGAGGGCGGCAGGCCTGAAGGTCTTAGCAGATAAGAGAATTACTACTGAAGAGGTGTCTAAGGAGGAGGGCTCCGACATTCTGGGGGCAAGGTTCTTAAGGGCCTTCCAGTCCTGCATCAAACAGAGCACTAATTTTTATTTTTTATTTTGCTTACATCTGGGGTTTTATATAACATTTAATTGGAAAGAAAGAAGTTCTGTTTGTGTAGGACTTGTTCCAAAGCAGCAGTGTGGGGAGGGCCGGATGTTAGACAGCTGTTTGACCAGGTCTTATCTTCTGTATTCTGAGGCTTCGACCTCCGGAGCCTGCCTCTCTCCGAGCAAGCCAATTCTTAGACATAGCGAGCAACTCCACTCTCGACAGAGCATGGCTTCCAAATGCAAGCCCAACATCCACAGCCACCATCCTGGTCAAGGCCTCCGAGCCAGGCCACCACGTCCCTGCCCTCCCACCTCAGGGCAGGTGCCAGAAATCAGCCACAGCCCCACCCTCCCAAAGGAGCAGAAATGACTCAAATCAGCCAACCCTAAAGCTGCCTACCCTGCCCAAGGAGCCCCCTAGATTCTCTTGGCAAGTTTCCCTTAGTCCCTCCACGCTCTGACGTGCCCTGGGGCTGCCCATGTACCACCCCCAAAGAGGGAGCCCTTGTCTCCTGCTTTGAGGGGACCACGTGGATAAGACACCCTTCTCTTCACGGCAGTCATTTCCAGGCCTATGTCTCTCACCATGTATCATACCCCACGAAAACAAGTCCCAAGTGCCTCACCGCCTGCCTCTGGTCCACCCCCGCCCAGGCCCGTCAGGATTCTGACTGGCTCTGGGCCTCTCCTAGGTGATGGGGTGCAGGGCAAGGTCCTAAAAAATTAGAATAATTCATCTCCTAGTGATTATTCTTAAACTTGATGTTGGAGTTATGCAGGGTCAAGAGGATCCTGGCTTTCCAGGCCCCCATTCTGTTCTTGGAGCTGCCAGAGGAAGGCTCCTGGGGGAGATCACAAAAACTTCTGCCTCGATGTCCTTGCCTATAGCATCCAGAAGACCCCTGCCCAGGGTCTGTCCCAAGGCCTCTGTGGGGACCGAGAGGAGCGAACAGGCAGGATTTCTTTCTTGTGCTCTGGGAATCCCACACCATCACTAACTGGAAGCACCTCCTGATTTTAGGCTGCCTTAGGATTTGGGGGCGCCATAGGGATCTCAGCACAAAGGGGGCAGGTAGTCTTTGAATTGTTTCCATCTAGTCCTCAGGTTGGAGCAACTGACACTTGAGCTGGACTATTCTCTGTGGGGAAAGACCACCTTACTACTGCACGTAGCTTAGCAGCAGCCCTGACCACAAGGCAGAGGTGCCAGAGGCATCCTCCACTGAGATGAACAAAGATGTTTCCAGGCATCACTGAATGTTCCGGAGTCAAAATTGCCCCTGGCTAGTATTACTGACATAGAAGGGGGGAAGAGTTAAACTCTATCCTGCTGTCCCCTTGTCTCTCTTCCCCGCCCATGCCCAACTGCCCATCTCCTTCCCTCTCCTTCCTCTCTTCCCCTCGCACCTTCTTCCTCCCCTCTCCTCTCTTCTCTCTGCTCCTCCCACTCCTCCTCTCCTTCCAAAGATGCTCAACACCCTGCAACCCCAGGTACTCTGTTGTACAGCAGTTTCTAAGGGTATGCTGGGAAAACAGTTACAAGAGGACAGCTCCAGGCTACAGATGGCCAGGACAGAGTTCAGAGTTCTGCTGGTGCAGAGAGGCTTCATTCCCAGCATGCATTTACCATCTGAGCTTGTCTGCGCAGGATCCAACCACCTCGCCTATAATTGACCATCCTTTTAAAGGAGGCTTAGAGCAAACCCACAGAATGTGAGACCCGAAAGACCCCTTGGAGTCCCCCAGGGGGCTTCATCTCCCTGCTGGCTCAGGCTGCTGCGTGAGGAAACAGTGAGTGCCCTACGCTCAGCTGGAAGCTCACCCTAGTGGAGCCTTAGCTGGGGCAGGGCTGTGGGTAGCAGATGCCTGGAATGTGCCCATTCCTCCTTTCACAAATGAGTCAAACTAGCTTCAGAGTTCTCTCTGGTTTAACTCAAATGGACCAAATTCCTGCAATACACTAGACATGGGGAGCAGCATCACTATCGCTCTGTCCACTGTGGGGAAAAAAGAAACTGAAGCTTAGAGCACTGAGCTCTTAGGTAAAAGAAGGCAGAGCCAGATTCGGTCCCTTGAGCTTCTGATTCAGGCACTGCTCTGCCCGTCACACCAAACTGTATCAAAAGATCTCTTCTTTCTTCTGAGTCAATACAAAAATTCCCCCTATGCAAATAAAACACTATAGAGTAATAATAGGAACTGGTGAAAATGAGCCTCTTCACTTTCAGATCTTACTGCCATTTCCCAATCAGTATAGGTCAGGGGCAGATAAAGGAAGGAAGCGGAAGCCAAAAACCACACAAAAGGGTGCCAGGGCAAGCAGATGGGAACCCAGGAATGAGGATGCATTAGCAGGGGCGTTGGGAGGACCCAGCTTTAGTGAGCGTGGGCAGCTGGGGACCCGTCAGGCAGGAGTTCAGACCCGGCTCTGTCAATTACAAGCTGAAGTGCTGGCCCTCGCTGGACTTCAGTCTACTCACCTGTAACAGGGCCGCTGCGAGGACAGTGAGGCTGGGTCAGACAAACTCCTGGCAGAGTATCAGGCGTAAATGTGTATTTACATAGTCAGTGCTGGATGTTGGGGGCATACTGTCATCGCTATTATTGGCATCATACACTAATTTTCATGCTGGCGTTTAAAAGAGAGAAGCCTAGTTCTAAACTGATTGGAGACCGCACACACACAAAAAAAGGAATGGGGAGAGACTTGGATTCTAGAGGGATGGGTAAATAAATAAACAGAAAGGTATATGGGTGACAGATGGAAGGAACAAATAGTCACAGAAATATCATAGAAATGCTTGGAAACTGAGATGCAGAAATGGAGGAAAAGTCACTATAAAAGGAGACCATCAAAATGAAATATTGGGCTCTTCCAAAGACTCTTGGGGGACCCCTGAGTAGGGACAGGAGAGAGAGGTGGGAGAAATCCAGGCTGGGGCCTGGTTGGTGCTGCCTAAAGACTTTGGCCTTCATCCCAGAGACATGGAGGAGCCTGGGCCGGGAAGAGCAAAGGGAGCCAGGGAGACCAAAGCACAAGAATAAGCAAATTAAGACAAGTGATCAAAACCTGGTTCTGTCCAGTGAATGAGAAGTTGGGGCTCCTGCTACTTGGCTGGCCCCGCCAGGGGAGGTCCACCCCTTGCTTCCCCTGCTTTTCCTGGCAGCCCAAGGGTAGGATGCTGTCTCCGCCCTGTCTGACCCCGAGGTGGGTGGCTGGGGAGGTCACCTGGGGCAGTGCCATCTAAAACAATTTGTGAACCTACCCAGAGGCTCAGGAGGGGATGAAAAGTTTCAGCAGCACAGATAAAGGAGGAGCAGAGGGCACAGGCGGCCTCTGCAGTCATGGTGAAAAACGTGTGAGGCCAGAAAAAGCACATTTTGCTTCGAGGTCAGGGGTGGAGCGGTGGGTGACAGGTGAGCTGGGGCTGGGGTCCAGGCAGACATGGTTTCAATTGTGTTCATCTGGACAACCATGGACTGTCGCCTCAGGGGCTGCAGAAAGACCCGGCAGAGCAATGTGTCAGTGTCATGGGCACAGGGACGAGTGGTCAACTGACTGTCAACAGTGACTGCTCCTTCTTTCCTTTAGCACACAGTCGGGACCCCCAAAACGCAGCCCTTGATACCCCAAGAGGCACTGACCTCTTAACATTGCCAAGTTCTTCCCCTGACCTGGAAGGAGGAGCTGGGTAAGGGCACACTGGCGCCACCACGCCAGCCACCTTGGGCACCATGATGAGAAGAGCCAGTGAAGGCGCAGGAGGCAGGAGTTGTGGGGAGGGCCCAGGGCACCAGGCGCACCCAGATCTCAGCTCTCCCACTTCCGGCTGTGTGGCCTTGGGTAGAACACTTAACCACTCTGGGTCTTGGTTCCATCAGTATTTTCTCTGCAGGGTGGTGGTGAGGATGAAATGAATTTACATAGACAAGTTCTTGGACAGGGGTCAGCACACTGAACTCACTCTGTGCCAATGTATCGAGGCATGTATCGTCACGGCTTTGCTGCACTGCTGGCATCACGCAGTGCTCTGCCTGTCTCATTTACCACTGGAAAGGTACTTGGGTATGGGCCTCCCTGGTGGTGCAAGAGGTTGGGTCTTGGACTGTGGGGCTGTCTGCAGCCACTGCAGCATGAGTTGGATGCCTGGCCAGGGAGCTTCCCATATGAAACGCGGCAGACTTCTCCTGTGTCATCCACTGCTCCCCTCAGCAGTATGTTTCAGTCGATCTGCCTATTCAGCTCCCCACTCTGTCTCTGGTGAATCCTCTCACCACCCCCACACCTCTGGCCTACACCCCA
The DNA here is from genome assembly GCA_004024925.1 of Scalopus aquaticus. Taxonomy (NCBI): domain Eukaryota; kingdom Metazoa; phylum Chordata; class Mammalia; order Eulipotyphla; family Talpidae; genus Scalopus; species Scalopus aquaticus. The sequence goes on along the minus strand of PVIJ01004210.1, from coordinate 100,229 downwards.
GCTCTTGTATGCATAAAGAAATAAATCTTAAAAAAAAATAGAAAGGTACTGGGTGGGTCCGTCCCTGGGAAGTGCTGATAGCACATGCACTATTTTCTCTGGGGCTCTTCCATGCTTCCCTACTTTGCAAAAATTACAAATATTTGTGGAGCACAGATTATGTATCTGGGTACTTGGAGCAACTGCTGTCGATCCAAGTAAGTTCCAGCGGCAGCTTGTACCCCACAGGTCACCGTAACAGTCAGTATCTTTAGTTTACAGCTTCTAATATGTTTGTAATCATGGTGAGTGTGTGTGTGTGTGAGAGAGAGAGAAAGAGAGAAAGAGAGAAAGAGAGAGAGCGGTGTGATTGATTATGTGATTAATACATCTCCCCCATTAGACTGTAAGCTCTATCAGGTAGAGAGGACACCTATGTTTAATCGCCATCGTACCACTAGTGCACAGGAGGCCCTCAACACACATGTGTAGGATGAATGCGGGTACTACTGTGGTCCCTACAAGCCCAGAGCGAGGGCATGAAAGGCCAATGACTAGGCACTTCAAACAATATAGTAAGAGTGATGTGGTACCTGCCGGAGGTGTGTGAGAGAACAGATAAGAGGCCCTTCGCCTGCCTGGACAGAAGCAGGTGGTCAGGGAAAATGGAATAGAAATTTCTGTCAGAAATAAATCTTAAAGAATTTATGGCAACATTTGGGAAAGGCTATCTCAGGAGGAAAGACTTGCATAAGCACAAGGGTGGGGATGTGCCCACAAGATGGTATTAGGACAAGTGGGGAACCCCTGTTGTCTGCTTGGACCGCAGTCAGGGGTAGACAATGGAGGGTAGGACATAGGAGAGGTAGGCAGGGGCTAGTTTAGAGGACCTCGTAGGCCAAGCGTGAGGCCCAGGGAACAAGGCTGAGGCACAACCGTATCTTCACACAAGAAAAGGGAGACATCAAGTCTGCGCAGATTTTCCTTCTCCAGGAAACACCTTCCCAGGTAAATCAGCAGGAAGATTAAAGCTACGAACAGACTAGAGTCAGACCGTGAATTCCAGCTGTCATTGGAAAGCTGTCATTGTGACCTTGGGTGAGCCACATAACCTTTCTCTGAACCTTATTTCTCCATCTGGAGAGTGGGAGAACTTGGGGCACCTACTCTTTAACGGGCAGTGATGAGGGTTAAATAAACTAATCCGCAGGAAGTGCTCACTCAGCGAGCATGTGACTGGACATTTGCTCTAAGCATTAATTAATTAATCTAATTAATTAAGTAAAAATAATTAAGACATTTGACTATGTTCAATATTAACTATGTGAATAGTTTATTGACTATGTGACTATTGACAATGAGTAGTGCCCAGGCTGCATAGTGGTGATCTATCAGCCAGCCCCACTGGTGACCATTCTTTCATGTCACCCTCCAGGCCGGGAGAAGTGGTCGAGGCACGCTCTCTTTGGTTGAATCCTACTGGAAAGCAGTGCTTGAGAAAAACTGGGCTGGGATGTCAAGGACAGACCGCGCAGGACACACAGACTCAGTCTCAGATCACAGCCTCTCCTCTTTTCCAGGAACTAGAAAATGCGGGCAGGCTGGGTAGGTTCCAAAAGAAGCCATTTCAAAGCCTCAGTCCTGTTTCTGTTTCGGCCTACTCCCCTCCTCGGGAGATTCTGGTCAGGGTGGGCTGGGAGATTCCTTAGACAATCTAATAGATTAGTTTCCAGTTTAGCATAACAGCCAGACAGATTTTTGTGGTGAAGTCATCCAAGTCAATTAAAAGGCATTTTTCCCTGCTGTGAGTTCAGAAGTGCCTCTGGTTTGTTCCAGCTATCTGGGATGTTTCATAATAGGTTCCGCCTTGGGTTAATTAATAACCCTTGATTCCTACCGAAATGCAAAGGCTGAAATCCTGTGTGGAAGCACATCCGGCAGGGGCTGCTGGCAGGGCTGGGGTGAACTCAGTGGGGATGCCTCGCATCGGGGCGCAAATTGCTTTCATTCCCATCTCCACTTTCTTCTCATTGCTGGTTAAAGAGCTACTGGTGGGTTGGCCAAACTATGAAGCTACAATCTCCTTTAACAGAGAAGACAAGGAAGACCAAAAGGATCATCCGCCCAGCCAAACAGTCTCTGTTGGGTAGGGTGGTCATCCAACAGCTCTCTCAACACTCCCAGCCCTGATCTTTGAGCTTGCCTTTGACCACCAGCCGTTACTCAGAGCTCCATCTGACACTCCCCCATGAGGAAGGCCTCTTGCAAGCAAATGTGGAAAATGGGGACTCATGGGTCTCCCTGGTGGCGCAGCGGTTGAGCGCTGCGCTGTGGAGCTGTCAGCAGCATGCGATGCGAGTTCGACGCCCAGCTGGGGAGAATCCCACATGGTGCAGCAGACCTCTCCTGCCTCGCCCGCTGTTCCCCTCAGCAGTGTGTTTCTGATCTGCCTGTTCTGCTCCCCACTCTGTCTCTGGTGAACCCTCTCGCCGCCCCATGCCTCTGGCCTGTACCCCAGCTTGTACGTATAAATAAATAAATCTTTAAAAAATAAATAAATAAAATAAAACCTGTACAGTATAATGCATATTAAAAAAATAGAAGAAAATGGGGACTCAGTAACTAGAGGGTTAGTTTAATTCATTTGCTATCAAACCATCAGAAGGGCTAATGATTTCATAAAAGGAGAAGACAAAAGACAACGTTGGCAGGTGGAGGAGTGTAGTGGGTAAAACAGTGATAAGGGAGGTGGGAACCTGGTTCTCACCCTTTAAATTCCAAAAATAATTGGGGCCTCTCAGCTGGTCAACAAAGAGGTCAGATCAGCTGATCTGCAGTCCCTTTCTAGGTCCACCCTTCTTTGTATCACATCATCCATTCATTCACATATCCACTCAACAAATGTTGAGTGGGAAAGTTAGAAGGCTGTACCAGGTGCCAACTGAGTGCCATATGTCAAAGGGAAAGATGACTGGACATATGTGTAAATAATGAAAGCACACATGTAAACATGAACTTTTATAGTTCTTATCTTCCAACTACACAGCAAAGTTCTTTAAAGGATGAATTATAACTTTTCCATTTCTGAATAATCCTAGAGCCCGCCAATGTGTGTTCAGGGACACAAGGGGACTATAAGGACAGCTGACACTGAGCATGCTGTATATGCCAGGGTCCGCGCTGACTGCTCCAATGTGTCCACTTATATCAATCTCACAACAGCTCTATAGCTCCTCCTCCTCCTTCTTTTAATTATTATTAGTATTTTCATACAGATGAAGAAATGGAGCATGGAGAAGTCAAATACTTGCTCACAATCACTCAAGAAGTGGCAGCGCCAAGATTCAAACCCAGGTGTTCTGGCCGCAGAGTCTGAGCTATTACACTATTCACATAATCTAAACACATATAACTATATGCACGAATAGTCAACTTGGACTCTAGGGGGAAATAAAGAACAAGCAGACTTGTTAGCAGGGGAGTGATGCAGTGGGGCTAGTCACGAAAGGAGGGGACTTTTGCCAGAACATCCCATCTGAATAGGTCAAGTATCCAGTAGATCATGAGCTGGATGAAAAGGAATGAAATGGAAGGATAAGTGTTCAAGGAGCCTTAGTAAGAGGGAATGGGCAAAAAAAATTGAAGAAGACACTTCAAGATTTAACACATACTTTCTTATCTTTCCCATAGTAGTATTACTTTATTTCCTTGATTGAGGTAACACTAGTTTACAACTACTTTACAAACACATTCACGTTAGTGATTTGTATTCTTCAGTGAGATAGTGAGGATAGAATTGTTGGGTCATACGGTAGATCTGTGTTTACTATCTTCACTGTTTTCCTTAGAGGTTTTACCAGTTTACATTCCTACTAATAGGGTCTGAGCTTTCTTCTTCTCCACATATTTGCCAACATTTATTGCTTCTATTTCTTTCTTTCTTTCTTTTTTTTGTTTGTTTGTTTAAGGGTGAGGCAGGAGAAGTCTGCAGCGTTGCCACTGCTGACAGCTCCACAGCGCAGCTCTTAACTGCTGCACCACCAGGGAGGCCTGCTTCTATTTTTTTTTAATATGGGCCACTCTCACTGGGGTGAGGTGGTATCCCACAGTGGTTTTGATTTGTGTTCCCTTATGATACGTGATGTTCAACATTTTATCATGAGCCCATGGGCCATCCCAACATGTACTTTGATAGATCTACTTTGGTCAAAAGCTAGAAATTAGTCAGCCAAATCTGGGTTCACATCCCAGCTTCCTCACATGCTTACTAGCTGTGTGACTTGGCCTGGGCAATTTGTTTAAGCTCTCTGAGCCTCAGTTTCCTCAGTCACTGGCATACTGTGCAGGGTAAGTGAGTTAACACATGGCGAACACATAAAATTCAGTCCCCGTTCAACCCAAGTTCACGACCATCACTGTTGTTATTGTTTCTCCATTTCTCTATTGTCTTCTTAAGTTGGTGAGCTAAAGGAAGGTCCAGGCTGGTGATGAACCCACATCAATCAATGCCATGGTTAAGGAGAGAAACATTTGCTCCTCCAGTGAGTTATGTTTCAGTTAATACGCCTGACTGTCCCACCTGCTTTTTTTATTCCCCCAGCTGGTTCTTAGATTTGGAAAAGAAAAAGGCCTCCATGGAGACCTGCACGCTTTTAAAAATAATACAAAACAGAATGTCTCAGGTCAGGTTAAGCCAAGCCAAACAAATAAATCTTGCAGGCTTGTGTTAGCAAAACAAGGTTTAGTGGATCAGAGCAGGCAGAGTTCTGCTGGACCAGCCCTACAGAGAAGCGCCAAGCTCTGGTGAAATTCTGACACAGGAGGTCAAATAGGAAGACCATGTTGTGGGCATGTCCGAGCTCAGAATCAATGCTTGAGCCAAGCATTCTGCTACAGTCTCAGATATCCAGGCCAGGATGTCTTTGGGGTCATCTCCATAACCTCTAAGGAAGGGAATTTGGCGATATCTATCAGAATTGTAAAGGTCCTGAGGTTCACGCTGAGTTGGGGTTCATTGGCGAGTGTTCTGGTAGTTGCCACCTCTGGAAAGGAGAGGGACGGAATGGGGATCCGGAGAGGGAGCCACTGGGCTGCACTGCCTCCAGCTCTGCAAAGAACCCTGAACTTGGATGGCCCCTCGAGGTTGTCCCAAACTGGGAGGAAGGGATAAGTCGTAACACTGTGCCACTCAGCCACTGAATGCAACTGTGTCCAGATATCACCCTGGGCAAGGCAGCTGTCCACATCTGCATGAGGCTCTTCCAAAAGACGGCTGGGGGCTGAGGGCTGGGGCTAGAGGCTAGGCGGTGGGAGGTGGGGGTCAGGGGCTGCCTTCTGGTAGCAATTCCAGCAGCTGGGGAAAGCCCTTCATCCCTCAAGGCGCAGCACAGCATTCCCTACATGCACTACATTGGGAACCAGCTGTCATAGGAAGGAATCTAACAAATACATTGATATTAACAAAACACTGGAAATGACAACAGTTTAGCATTATGCTGATGATAGTAAAATCATGGAAAACAAATGATGCTATCTCTATATGATGTCACTCTAGATGATCATTCACAAGAATGAGGCAGCTCTGCATGCACGGACTCTCACGGGGTGAACCCCCAGCTGCCTTCAGTAAAAAGTCTGGTGCAGAACAGTGTGCGTGACGAGAGGGCATTGCGGGTATCGAGCGACTAGCAGGGTCCACGGTGAAGCATGGCCTCTGTCAGGCAGTCCTGCGGCCACCCTTCTATCGCCTCTCCCGCACTGGGGGAGCAGACAGCCTAACGTCGCCATGTAGATTGTACTGCGGAGCTCCAGTTCGCGTCCGCCCACAGGAGGCCACCGTGCAAGAGCTGACACTGGGAAGAGGTAGCGCCATTCTGTTTCTGACAGGAGCTACAGAAGCTTCACCAGCAACAGAATATTAAATAAATAATAAATAAATAAATAAATAAATAAATAAATAAATAAATAGATAAATAAATAAATAAATAAATAAAATAAATATTAAATAAATAAATAAATAGCAATGGCAGAATGGTGGCCAGTCCTGCGGCATCAGGGGGGCGCAGGCTCCTGGTTCCCCATGGGCAAGCCTGATGTTTGCAGTGGTAGCAGCACCAATGACAACAGTGAATGGAGCACTTTGGGGGCTCTGGGTAATACAATTCTCCCCTTTGGCCAATTTATAATTTGTCTTTATTAATCCCTAGGGCACATCTGCTGAAATACCTATAACAATTTATAGTTTTTCTCACCAACTACTATTTTTGAAAAACAAAGGAAAACAGGCATGTATGTATGTATGTATGTATGTATTGATGCACGCATGCATGTATTTGATCCTGTATTTATGGTGTCTTTGGAAAGTTGCCCAAGGAATAATGGTGGCTAACTACATAAAAGGGAACTACCTTGGTGGGGGCAGGGCTGGAAGTAGACTTTCTCCACTTTTTAATGTTTACTATTTGAGTATATAGCCTTGCCAAAAATAAATAAATAAATAAATAGCAATAAAAGTTATCTCTTGTTTGGTATATTTCCTGTGACATGTTCCTCAAAGAACCATTCAGGTTTTGCACAGGGGTCTCCCTCCTACCCAAAGGGCATGGCCCATTCATCAGGAGTCAGCCCTGCTTAATAGTTTCCCTTGACATAAATTGAAATCCTTGTTCTTGTACTCCCGAACCATTGGAATGAACTCTAATCCCAGGGAAACAATAGAGGGAGGAGGCCCAGCACACGTGCTGAAATCCGTGTTCTCATTCCTCCCAGCACTCAGTCCAAACTTCTGGTGTAGCCAGAGCAGTTTTAATCCAGAGAACTCAGCCTCTCATTCAACTTCAAGTCATCAGCAAATGAATTCAATAAACCACTGCTAAGACACAGGAGCAGAACAAAGCCGGGCTGTATTCATGCACAAGCCATGGGTGCACTTCTTCCTAGGTGATCGAATAATCATCTCCCAGTGGAGGTCACGTTCGACCTGTAACCAATCCGCCAAACTGAATCAACATCCACCCTCCATTTCTCTATCTTGCTGATGATTATCTCTTGAAACGCCACATGGTCCTTATCTACAGCTCAGGTGCATGGTAAGAAAGGTTGGGAGAAGAACAGCTTGTGGGTGGGGGCTGAAGTGGGTATGAGAAAAAAATACAATGTACATGTGACAGTCCTGAGTGTTGAAAATATTTTATGAGAAAAAATTCCACCTTTGCTTCCAGAAGATGCTTAAGGTGAGGGAATCCATAAAGGGCAGAAGATGAAGAGGATTCCTGGGCCTCCCTGGTGGTGCAAGGGGTTAAGCCTCAGCACCATGAAGCTATCCACAGCCACTGTAGCAAGAGTTCGATCCCTGGCCAGGGAGTGGACCCACACAGTGCAGCAGACCTCTCCTGCCTCTCCTGCTGCTGCTCCCCTCAGCAGTGTCTTTCAGTCAATCTGCCTGTTCTGCTCCCCACTCTGTCTCTGGTGAATCCTCTCACCACCCCACCCCACCTCCGCCAGCACCTCTGGCCTATACCCCAGCTCTTGTATGCAGAAATACATAAATCTTGGGGCCTCCCCAGTGGCGCAGTGGTTAAGCGCTGTGCTGTGGAGCTGTCGGCAGCGGCGACGCAAGTTCGACGCCCAGCCGGGGAGAATCCCACATGGTGCGGCAGACCTCTCCTGCCTCGCCCGCTGCTCCCCTCAGCAGTGTATTTCTGATCTGCCTGTTCTGCTGCCCACTCTGTCTCTGGTGAGCCCTCTCGCCACCCCACGCCTCTGGCCTGTACCGCAGCTTGTATGTATAAAAAAAAATTTAAAAAAAAAGAAATACATAAATCTTTAAACAAACAAACAAAAAGATGAAGATTCCTGGGGTCCACTCAGGACCCCTAAAGCTGCTGCGGGCCCCCATGTCGCATGACAGGACTCACAGGGTGCCCCCAGCATGGTATGTAAATCCATGGTTCACCCAGCCTCCTTCATTGGATCCCAGGGCATTGTTCCTTAGGCCTAGGTGCCTTTGTTCACAACAGAAAGGCTGACCCTGGCAAAGGCAGCCTTTTTCTCATCAGAGAAGGACGAAGCCCAGGGCTCTGTCCCACCGGTCCCGGCATCTAGTCGATCAGAACTGGGAGTATATTTGACATGAACCCTTCATCAGCCTCATCACTTAGTTCCACAGAGGGGTGACTCGCACTGTGGAGAAAAAAGACCCTTAGCCTCAAATGTAAACAGAGGATTACCTAACAAGCCAAGCACCCTGGCCTGAACCTCCTGCCCCTACAGGACCTGCTGTGAGGCCCCGCAGAGCCAGCAGGGCATTCTGGGTAATGGAAAGCAAAAGGATGCTGTTCCCTCCACCGGCCTCCCCAGGGCTTCTTGAGTCCTGGCTCCGTCAGAACAGAGGCAAGCAGTTTTTGAACTTGGAGGGAAGGGGGTGGAGAGATGGGGCGGAGGCTCCCCCTAGGCCAACCACAACTAACTTATTCACTCTGTCCAGCAAAAGCCAGACAGTGCAATTATCTGGCAAATTTGGCCCCCGTTGGGAGACAGACTTCCAAAATGTGAGGCCAGCTCAGACTAAACAGTGGCTTCCATCCTCCAGCTTTCCCCCAAGCACATGCGCTTCCTGGGAGCTCACTGATGTGCTCCACTCATCGATCCAGATGGCCAAAGGCAAACAGTTCACTCTAACTGGGCTTCGGAAGGCACATCGTCCAGGAGAAAATGTCTAGACAACCTGAGAATTAGTCTCCTGGCTAACGTGCCTTCTGGACTCCGTGGAAGGGGGTGACTAGCACTCAGGGTGACTCTGAGCAAGCCCATGCTTTTAAGCCCTTGTAGACAGACTGTGTACCCAGAGTTCTGGGGTGATTTATTCTTAGGGTAATTCCCTCTGATGCTACTGCACAGAGATTTTTGCCCCCATCAGTTGGGCCAGGGGCAGCAATGAGATAAAAGGGCAAAATTAAGACCTGCCTCTGTCATTTTCATGAATGGGGTGTGGCTGAGCTAGTGGAGCTGGCAACAAAGCAGATGGTTTATGGAAAACCCAGATTTTTTGAGGGGGAGATTAAGGAACAGTGATTTATCTCCCTCAGAAACTGACAAGCAGCCTGGAATCTTTGGAATCTATCAGTTATTCATTCTGCAAATATTCGTTTCAGTTCTAGCTCACGCCAGGCCCTGTGCTAGGGAACAAAGTGAGATCCAAACAACCTGGGTCCACCCCGCCCCCCAAATCTCACACCTAAATATATCATTGAAGACTTGGATAAGTGCAAGGACAGAAAAGTCGGGGAGCAATCAGAGGGAATTGCCAGGATATCAGAGATTTGGGTAAAAGGGCTCAGAGTAGGAATCTTTGAGGAAGGGATTTTAAAGCTAACACTTTAAAGATTTGAATATTTTAGAAACTTGATTTTAGCATTTTTTAGAAAGAGCAACTTGACTTCAGTACAGAAGATAAATCAGAAGTGGGTGACGAGATAGAGCTAGGAGGCCTTTGAATAGGAAGGGAGGATGAAAGTTGTGAAGCTCCAGCCAGAGTCCAGGCAACGGGGATGGAGAGAATTGACAGACCAAGATGTGGGTGTGGAGTCAGAGGAATGGGTGAGTGAACGGGTGCTGTGGTGGAGGGAGCAGGAGGCATCCGGGAGACTGCAGGCTTCTGGTTAAGGTGGAAGGTACATGGAGCCCTGAGCATGAACTTGGGAGGGGAAGTACATTGGGGTGGGGAGAAGTGATGTGTCCCCACCATTCCCCCTCCTTGTCCTTCAGTCTTCAAACCTTAGCTCATGTTACTCTGACCTCAAATCCTCTTCACGTCTCTTCTCCACTTGTTGAAATCCTATCCATCCTGTAAGATTCATTTCAAATACCAACCCTTCCTCCAAGTCAGTTCTGATTCCCTCAATTAGTTGTGGCCTCTGTTGCTCAGAGTGCCAAGTTTGGACCTTTTTTTCCGGGACCCACCTGTATTGAGTTTCTGGAAAGACATATCTCGCCTCCCTTCCTAGACCACAAGCATTTTGGGACAGAGCCTTTGCTTCTATGTCCTCGTTCCCCACATGTTAGCTAACCAGCATAGTAGACATTTGACAAATATTTGTTAAGTGAACAAAAACAACCTGCTCTTTGCATGGAAGGAAAACCAGTAGACACTGGACACACTTGAAAGTCACAGGATCAAATTGAAATTCAAGCTGTAGGTGTTTTCATACTAAACCAACTCAAACTGATGCTCAGAAAGACTTTCTGTTCCTCCTTCACACCAAACTCAAAGAGTCCTGGGAATTTAAAAAGTCACAGTCCTCTTCGATTTTATTGCACTTTTCTGAATTCATTTTATCTCAAGGACCCTGTCTATCTTATTAACTGTTTGTCTTTGATGAAAGTGTCTTTGATGATAGTGAAAGTGGGTAACAGTCACTAAGTGACTGTTATGTGCCAGACCCTGTTCTAGTACCTTTCATGGATTAATTCATTGACCTTCACAGCCATCCTAGAACTCGATGCTATTATTACTGCTTATACAGATGAGGAAACTGAGTTGCTGAGAGCTTAGTACTGATCAGGCAAAGTCACACAGTTAGTAAAGTGAGGGATTGGGATTTGAACCCAATGTCTGGCTCCAGAGCCCAGCCCTCCTCAGGCCCGGCGGGAGAAATCCTTGATCCGAGGGCCGTAAGTCAGGCTAATTCTGCCACAGCTTCCAACAAGTCCATGTTTCCTTCTCCATAAAATGAGAGGTCTGGATATTGGTATTGGCGGTAATAATAACAAGAGCTAGCATTCATGATCCTAATCTCTTTTGAGCATAAATTATTTAATACCAAAAACAATGCAAGGAAACTGAGGCACAGGAAGATTAAGTCACCTGCCCAATACCTAGAAAATGAGAGAAACAGGATGGAAACCCATTATGCTCTCATGCTGTGCTCCCCGGGGCCAGGAGCTTCCCAGGAAATGCTTTGGTTACCATGGAAGGGTGAAGGGAAGGTGGGACAGTATGGAGCAGACATACTTTAGGGCTCCCCTGCTGGAGAAGCTCTACTTGTCTCTAGCTTATAGAATGGGCTCCTACTTGATCTTTTCTCTGAAAGGTCCTGCTACTTAAAAAACAAAAGCAGTTGAAAACCACTGGACAAAATACTTCTGGAATTTGATGAGACTCCTGGGTATGAGGGTTTGAGCCAGGAGTTTTCTGATAATATTGTCTACTCTGGCCACGAAAGATGGGGGCCAGTTTCCTCCCAAGGATTGCTGCAACTTAGAAGAGGTCAGAGCAATCATGCTAGAGACTCAGCTCCCACTTACCTGTTCCACTCGAATCTCAATCTCTCCATTCACCTTCTTTCCATGGAAATACTTGGACCTGTAAGGAGATGAGGAAATATCCACTGAGTAAGGATGCAGATGGCTTTTCTTTTCTCCCTCCTTCCAAAGGCTCCATTCCCAGAGGATCATATCCACACATCGTCTCTGCTTTCTGCTCTCTCTTCCCACCCAACTCCTGATTTTCTCATTATTTATACATACTGTGTGGATGAGGTGAAATAGTATTGGATGAGAGGATTGGAGACTCTGATTCTGGTTCTACCAAGTCCCTTAACTTCCCTGTGTCTCAGTTTTATCCTCGGTAAAAGGAAGATATAAATGCTTGCAGGACATATCTCTAAGGCTCATTTTAAGAATCAAGTAAGATAAGGAATCCTATATAAAGAAATAATGCAAAACTATTTTAATAAGACTGAAAATCATTAATTGATCTACTGATTTCTCTATTTGTCCACTTGTCCAGTGAAGTTGATCTTACCTGACCCTTTATCTGTTCATCCATTCCTCCATCCATCCATCTATCTGTCCATCCATCCATCCAGCTAGCCAGCCACCCACCCACCCAACTATCCACCCATCCATCCATCCATCCATCCAATCACTCAACTATCCATGCATTGATCTATCCAACCATCCATCCATCCCCCATCTTCTATCCATCTGTCTGTCCATCCATTCGGCCAGTCATCCACCCAATCACCCAATCATCCATCCATCGACCTATCCAACCATTCATCCATCCTCCATCTACTATTCATTTGTCCATCCATCCATCCATCCATCCATCCAACCATCCATCCATGCATCCATCTTCTTTCTTCTACACCCCTGCTTCAGGCTTTTCCAACATTAATAAATATCCCATCTACTTATTATTCAAGGCAGAAACATAGACATCATTCTTGTTACTTCTTTCTTTCTCCCTATTCTCATTGATTCTACACTCTAATTATTTCTCAAATTCATCCACTTGTTCATTTTTCTCTATGGGCACCTTAGTTTCGAACCTCCTTCATCTCTTTTCTCATACAGATTAATTTTCATATTCTACTTTTCTTTCATAGCATTCATTACAATAATATTAGTTATATGAGTAACCATCTTTAATGTCTGTGTCCCACTAAACAATAACAGAGTTCCTCAGTGTCAGGTACAATCTATCTCATTCATCATTCTATTTTCATCACCTACCAGAGTGCTTAACACACAGTAGGAGCTCAATTTATATTTGTTGCATAAATAGGTGAATGAACAGATAAATAAAAAAATATATCATTTGTGCTTTCTGCCAGACACTGTGTGATTCACTTTATAGTCTTCACTTACAACCCCCATCCGAGGTAGGATTATTTCTATCCTAAAGACAGAAGCTGAAATCGGACCGATGAAGTACCTTGTCTAAAGGACTAGAGTGCTGGCCTTCTAACTACACAGCTACATTCTTGCTCATCCCTGATAATGAGCAGAAAATGTTGAGGAACTCCTAGATTTAAACGGCCTCTCCCACACACTTAGTCACTTGCTATAAACCAAGAACCATGCCAAACATTTCCATCAACCTTTCTGCGGAGAAGCAACTCTTAGTTCCCAGTATCTATTTTCCTCCCTTTCTGTGGTAAGGGAGTTTATAGACTGGCAACCAAAAAATGATTTTTTCCAATTTCCTATTCAGCTTAGTGATTGAGTTCTAATCAGTAATGAGTAAGTATCACATGCAAGAATTTTCTTCACAGTTCCTTCTATTCTTTTCTTTGGGACATCAATCTTGCCATCAATGTTTTCAACCTTCCAATTGTGAAAGAAAGAATCCTTTTTACATTTTCTCTCATCAAGCTAGTCTGTCTGTATCCCAAGTCTCTCTGCTACACTTAGCTGATGCCAGTGGAATTCACCCTTCCTGGACCGCCTGAATCACCGCATGACAGCAATACCTACTATGAAGACCACTTTATCTTATGACATGGAGAGGTTGAGCTATCAACCAGGCAGGACTTTAGAGGGACAAGACTTGTTAAGTTACTTGAAAGCAAGATTTTTGTGTTTTCTCCCAGGGGTGATGGTCTCCAACAAAACGTGTGTCAGCCAGCCCCATGCAAAAGGGATGTTTTCAGGTGGTTTGTGATTTCATTGCAAATCCTTAAAGATAGTGTTGGCAACCCCAGACACTGGGCAAACCCACCTCTGAGATCTGTGGAGTCTGGGGCAAGAGAGCAAAAGGAGGCCTACTCATCAGATGTTTAGTTTTTAAAATTGAGAATGCTAGCTGACACTCAACCAGCATCCTTCTAGCCTCCTTTCTTGACACATACAAGTGACCTGAAGGGTAGAATTTAGACTTCTTGGAGTCTTGGAGTTTCACCTAAGAACATGGCAAATGAGCAGTGCCAGCTTGTGGCTCCCATTGTCCTCCCACCCCTCTCTGTCCTGTATTACTGGGGCTTCTTGTGCAGGCTTATAGTGCCCAGCCCATGTGGCCAAGCCTCCTCTCCTCACCCACACCCACACTACCAGCTGTCCCTTGGCCAGGCTGAAGGATGGGTCAGGGAATTGGCCAACGCAGACCTTGGAATTGGCCTGGATCCCTTTGGGTGGGGAATTCTAGGGTTCTGGGTACCTACTGCATGATACAATGGTGCAATTAGCAGGATTTTGGTGCAGGGCCCTTCTGTGCTGACAGGAGGGGTCTAGCTTATAAAGGTGAGAGCAGGACTTAGGACGCATGTCCCACTCACTGGGCGTTAGGTCCTGAGTTGGCCTGGGAACTCCCAGTAAGGTAACTGAGTGCAGGCATGGCTCTCCTGGAAGAGGCATGGATCTGGAATCACACAGCCTTGGGTAAATCTTAGTGTTGCTACTCATTTTCCACGCGTTCTAAATTGAGGTACCCAACCCCTCTAGATCTTAGTTTCCTCATTTGTTGAGTATGATACCAGCCAAAGCTGTGGTGAGAGATCTGCTTGATCCTCTATGCAACAAGGCAGGAGAGGGGAGTGGACTCAGACGGGCCACCTGCAAGGGAGCCCAGCTCTCTCCCTCATTCATTCTGCAACGTTGGGTAACTCATCCAGCCTCTGGGCCTCAGTTCCCACATCTTGGAAGTGAAGTCAATAGTACCGATCTCACAGAGAGTGAGGCCTCCTACTTTAAGATTTCAAGGATTCAGGCCAGATATCTGTGTTCTCTATGATCGGTCCCCCTGACCTGAGGCCTATTTCTCCTCTGGTTTTCACCCACTTCATGGACACAAGCACCTTCCTGCCATTCTCTTAATATGTCCTACCCCTTCTGGTCGCTGAGCCATCCTCTGCTTAGGGTGGCTTCCTGCCCTTCCCTGCCTGCTGCCTCTCTGCCATGCTTCAGATGCTAAACTACATGCTCAGTTTTCCCTGAAGGCACCTCCCTAAGGAGGCTGGGTTAGGCGTCCCTCCTCTGGGCTCCCAGAGTCTGCTGAACTTACCCACCCTGACACACATCACTCCGTGTTGTCGCTACACGTCGTCTGTCCCCTGCCCCCACGCACCCCATCTATGAGCTCCTGGAAACCCGAGACTGCATCTCAACACTCAGGGCATCCCAGGATCCGGCACCCAGTGCCTGCGTGCAGGGCACATGTGTAGCAAATGTTTGCTGACTGAGTAAGTGAATAATGTCTTCCAGGGGTGGGCCACAGAGCAGGCCGCCCTTGAGACACTTTGCTGCCATCTACTGGCCACTGTGGTAACGCAGGTGCAAATCCACACAGATTAAGACGTGTGGTCATTGCACAGTGTCCAACCTGCGTAACCGGCAGCCTGTGCTGCTAACCCTGAGCCCAGCGCACTGGGCGCGACGGCAATACCACCCAGGCAGCTCCGGCCTGTACGCAGCCTCACCTTCCCAGGAGAAACACTTGTTTTGCCCATCTCTGGAATGTTTACTGTAGGGTCTGGCAGATGGGCTCAGGCTAAAACTGAAGGCCAGGCGGTCCATCCCCCTGCCTGGCCTGGAGTCAGAAGTCTGTCTCCTGACAGGCCACACAGACTGCTGCCTCCTTGCCGGGGGCTCATTCAGGCTGGGGCTGCCTCTCAACAGTTCTGTCTGGCAGAGGGAAGGGTAGGGATGGTCTGGAATTCTAGATGTCTTGGGGGCGGGGGCTGCTGCCTGGTAATTGCCCGACTGTTTGACCTCAGGCAAAATGGAGGGCCCCTTTCCCTACCCTGCCTTCCTAATGGAGACCTCTTCCTAATGCCTGAATTATGTTTATTCTCCTAAAGAGCGCCCTGAACATCAGGGCCAATCAGGAAAGTCCTGAGCCTAGGGGAGGGGGTGGAGGAGCTCTCCATTCCACAAAGCTTCCATCTCAGTGGGTGGTCTCATATTTTACTGCCACATCAGAGGCCCCAGGAAGGAGAATATTATAAAACCGGCGCTGCCTAGGGTGGGAAATCCCTGGTTTGGAGAGGCGGGATGTGGTGTGCGAGAGAGATTTATGAGGAGTGGACACGGCGTTTTGTGGCTGCAGCAGGGACGGGAGAAAGAGGAGAATCAGCACAAACAGGGGCCACCTGTGTCTGCACAGTGCCCTTGTGGAAACCCCAATCGGGGATGCAGACTTCCAGGGCGCTGGGCTGCCCTTCCCAGGGAGCAGGGTCAGAATGCTCTGTCAGGACATAGCTGTCTTCCCACAGTCCGCCCTGATTGGACGAGTAGACAGGAGACAGCGGGAGATGGGGACTCAGACCCAGAAAGAGAATTTCAGGTTACCAATGCAATGTGATGTGGCCCAGACAGAGGCGGGGGAGAGGGATGGCGGGCCCCACAGGAGACTGTGGGACACACATTCGGGGCTTTCCCATCAGCAAGGTGGCAGGGGTGGGAGGCTATGAACACAGAGCTTCCACTTGGAGACCCATTGCCCGCTGCATCACTCACTTCCAAGAATAACCCTCCCGGCCCCTTCCTGCTGCCAGAGGGGCCTCTCCAATGACGGCAGAACCTCCTTGCAATTCTCAGGCTCCAGTGAATTAGAAAGGGGAAGGTCCTCCGAGGGCAATGAGGTCCCTTGCACCTGGACAGGATCTGCGAAGGTTAGGGCCCTATCACAAGGGCCCTAATCACAGGGTGCGACAAATGCCCGTCACTGGCTTTTGACAGTAGGAGAGATTTTTGTGGAAAGGTCTGGTCACCTAATCACATCATTGATTCACTCCTCCATTGAAGTACTACTTTTTGAGCCTCAGTGGGGGGCAGGGGTGATAAGCTCACCTGCTCTTGGGGGAATCGGCACACTACGAGGTGAAAAAGGGATGATCAGGAAAAGGTGTAGCCGGTGGGGTGGGGAAAGCAGGGGAGGTGCTCAGGCTGAGCAGACAAGGCTTCTTTGAAAGACACTTAACACCACTTATTGAACACCTACTATATGCTAGATCCTGCAGGTTCTAAGGAAACAACGAAGGAGACCATCTAGTTCTTGACCTGGAGAGAAAGAGACACACAAGTGGGCAATGACAACACAGAGCATTAGCCCCAAGATCCAGCCCACCCCACAGAAGGGTCGCCCAGCCCAGTGTGAGCTGCCTCCCAGATGGAGCAGCCCGGTTTATCCCTCAATCCATCTGATATTAGATGCCTGATCTTCACGAGGGCCAAGGGCTGCAAAGATGAATGTGGGTGGGCCTGGATGACAATGTGTGAAAGGCACAGACAAGGGTGAATGGATGTATGTATATGTACAAATGGCACAGTTAGGCATTGGGGTGGGGGGATGAACTGTCCTTCACCGTGTCCCTAAATGAGCCACAAAATGAACCTTAGGCACAGAGCGGAAGCCCTGGCCTAGAGCTGCATGATTTTGGACCGGCCTCTACTTCCTCATCGGTAGGACAGGGAGGACTATCCCGAGTCCTCATGGGGATTAAATAAGGATGCAGACTTAAAGCCCCTTGGGGAGCTGACAAAAGTCACCAGCAAGCAGGCTGCTCACCGGTGGGGCGGTAGTGTGACCGGGCTGAGTCCAAAGTCCAGTAAAGATGGTGCCCCCTGGAGGGGATTAGCTGATGAGAATGAATAGCCCCAGGGAAAATGCTAAGTTTGCAGTTTGGGGTGGAGAGTCTGATGAGAACTAAAAGGGATTGAAGGAGAAGGGGAAGGCAGTCGTCACGATGTAGGAATAGAGGAAGCAGCGGCAGAAAATGTAGCCGCCAAGATTGAGAGTTTGGAAATCAGACGCCAGAAGTTTTTGAGCCGCCGGGATACAGAGTTTCAGATTGAGTGTTTTGGAATCTCTAGTGACTTTGGGACCAGCGACTTTGGAGGCTTTGCACATAGCCGAGTGAAGAAAACTGCTCCGAGTTTTGTCTTTACTGCAGCCGAAGGAAGAAGGCAGAGGCCCGAAGTGGGCGCCTTCCTAAAATGTGTGAGTACTGTCTATGGGGCTGTCTGGCCACTGGAGTTGTTGTTTGCAGTGTTGTTGGCCTGGTGCTGCGCTGGGGCACCACGGCAGTTTTGGGAGCATCTCCAGTTGTGTTCTGTGTTGTCCTCGTGATTTGGAACCTGGCTTACACTCTGACTGTTGCGCATCCACAGAAGAAGGAAGACGTCATTTTGGAAATGTGGCCTATTGTTTAGAAGAGGAGCTCCATATCAGCAGTGGCGAGAAGACGCCACCTTTGTTACTTTTCTGGGACTTTAAAGACTGGACATTGCTTTAAGTAAGGTAAACGGCCATATGTTGACTGCAGTAATTCTTTGCTTTTCCCTGTTTGTTAAATAAATCCCATTGTTGTAGTTCCCTAAACCTGAGTAGTCTTACAAATGTGCAGGCGGGTGCAGAACCAATATAGTAACCGGTAAGCAACTGGGGCACTGCATTTGGCAATTCTGAAACTCCTTTTGCCTGATATCAGCAGGACTTCCCCTCTCCAGGTGAAGCTGGGAGGTGGGCCCGGCTGGCATCAGACACACCCAGGTCCTGCCTGGCTCAGTTATTTTATTTCCTAGCACTGCCTTGGACAAACAGCAACCTTTCCGAGCCCCAGTTCCACTTGTAAGAATGAAGACCTGACTCTGCTGAAGGCCCTGTGGGCAACGGTCCTGCCACACGGCGGGCTGCTGCTCACCTCCTTCCTTCCTGTCCTGCAACAGGAGAGGTAGGAGGTGGAGGTGAGGTGGGTGTGTCCTCGGGGAAGTGGTGTGTCATTTCCTCTTGCTAAGAGGAGGAGGGTGGTGGTATCTTCCTTGCCCGAAATGGAACTCCTGCTTCAGGCTGGAGACCTGCCCTGGATGCTCTGCCTTAAGGGTAAACAGAGTCACCAGCCACCCACTCAAGGTGACTGCAGAGGGAGGCTCCCCCGACGCCTGCCTGCGGCTCTCCTCTCTGCAGACAATGCCACGCCACCCTCATTTCCATAGAATCTGAAAACACACAATCTTTGTTCCACAAAATTACCATATAGAGAAGGCTAAGAGGTTTCTCTGGCATTTACTGAGCATCCACTAAGGGCACAACCTGGGGACATGCCCACGGGAAAGGTAATGCACAGAAAGGCAGTTCAAACCAAGATGCCAATCACTACTCCCCGACCCCTCCAGAAAGGGGTTTAGCTAGTCTAAGAGGGGGCCGCGAGGACACTGAGTATTTGCCTTAGAAAGGGATGTGGGGCCTGTCAAGAGAAGGGCAGAGCAGAGAAGGCTGAGCTCCGCGCATCCCCCTCCATTCATGCACTTAATCATTCATCCAGCCACTTCTCCTCCCTCTCTCCAGCCTTCCTTCCATCCATCTATCCAGCCAGCCATCTCCCCGGGCAGTCGCATCTCAGTGCTGCGCTAGTCCCTGGGAACCGCACTGGACACAACAGCCTCCACACTGCCCTGGAGCTGACAGTCTAGCCAGGGGACAGGCCCTGAAGGGGAACTCGACTGAGTATTTATCCTGATTGTTCTCTTCCTTATCAGAAGTTGCCAACTGGTAAACCTCACGAGGCGCACAATCTTGCTTTGTGGGACTTAAACTGCATACCTCCAGTTTTCAAAGACAATTTTCAATTAATTAAAATTTTCAGATTTCTGACTTTCCTTGAAAACCAAAGACTCAGCAATACCAAGCCCTTATTTCCACGTGCTAAAAACTGGCTCTTCAGAGGGGGCATCAATTCTCATGCCCAAGCCAGCCCCCATGGCTCCCTATCGCTGCGCTGCGGTGGGGATCCAGCGGGGCTGCCTTCCCTACAGCGGGAAAATAGTTCTTTTTGCCTGTGCCCACTCCTACCCCCGGACCCTTCCCTGACCGGCCGGCTTGTCTCCTGTGAGCAGCTGCACAGGCAACCACTAATTCAGCTCGTTCCCATCTGAAGATGGCAATTAGCTCAGTGCCCGTCTCCAGGAACCCTTCCTGCTACCCCAGGGCAGGAGGGCAGGGCACGAAGCACCATCCTCTCTTGCCATCACCGAAGCCTCCTTCCAGCCGAGGAGACACGCCCGGCAGGTTTCCACAGGCCCCGGAGAGGAGACGCTCTGTAATGAGGCTGGCATCTGCCCCCGACCTGCCTCCCCCAGGGCACGGCTGGAACTGGTGGAAGGAAGCCCCTGGGCTCCAGCACAGGAGCAGCCCCAGCAAAGAAACCTCGCGGCCTCAAAGGACTGCATCAAAAGGAGGAGACTCAGAGGACTGGGCGAGAAACCGTGCTCTGGAGGATGAGGAAAGACTCGCAAGTTCGAGATTAGACCTCTGCAAAGAAAAGCCAGGCAAGGACCAGAAACGTGACTGAGACCAAAAATCAGGGAAGGGGGGCCTCCCTGGTTGCTGGGCAGTTAAGGGCTGGGCTGTGGAGCTGTCCGCAGCAGCAGCAGCGGCAACGTGAGTTCGACGCCCAGCCAGGGAGATTCCCACATGGCACCCACCTCTCGTGCCTCGCCCACTGCTCCCCTCGCCCACTGTCTTTCCGTCCATCTGCCTGTGCTGCTCCCCACTCTGTCCCTGGTGAACCCTCTCACCGCCCCACGCCTCTGGCCTGTGCCCCAGCTTGTATGCATAAATAAATAAATCTTAAAAAAAAATCAGGGAAGGACAAAAATGAAAGGCTGCAAGTGCTTGGCTCCAGGGAGGGCTGGCAGGCTGACCCTCCAGAGTCTCCGTCTCTTCTGCATTTTGTCTCCCACACGCCAGCCCAGATGTGCTTGACACCTGCAAGTGACGGGGAGCTCACTCCCTCGCCCCAGCCTACTCAATCTGCGCTGGCTTTTCCCTCCTGGGTGCAGAATGAAACGTGTCACCCTCTCTGTTGGTGCCACGTGCCCTAGCTCTATTGGTGAGTTGGGACCCACATGTAAAAAGCCCTCTGCTTCAATGGCTTAGAAACTTGGCTCTTCATCATTAAAAGAGAAGTTTCCTGAACTGCGCTCTGGCTATGCTGATTCAGTGGGTTTCGGGGGAAGGCTCAGGTGGCCCGTCCTGCCTCCCTCCTGGCTGTCCCAGTGAGGAACCACGCGTGTCTTTGCTTTGATGGAGTCAAGCTTCTTTCTGCAGTCTTGATGGCACTGGCCCGATGTGTCCCTGGGACATACAGTGAAGCCAACCAGGGCCGGGTTTCCCAGGGTATGTGATTCTTGAGCCTGGAGACACAGGGATAGATGGAAAGGGAGCTGACTCAGGCAGACTCACACAGCACTGGGTAGACCCCTGGGCTTTGGCTTCTCTGAGACACAGGTCTTTGTATTTTCTTTAGATTCTGTGACACCCTCTCCCCCACATATTCCCAGTACCACTGTCCCTTGCCCCGTTTTGTACATGCCAGCCAAAGTCCGTTTATTTTTTTCTTTTGCATACAAGGAGCAGGGGTGGTGCCTGGGAATCTGCAAGCCATCCTGAAGGTAACAGGCTTTGGGGGACCACGACCTTGGTCCACTGTCATTGTTTCGCTTATGAGGAAACTGAGGCCTGGAGAGTCAAGAGGCTCCGTCCAGACCTCACCACACCACCAGGGAAGGGAGAAGGGGGCAGGAACAGCATCCATCAGACTTCCTCACACTCCTCCTGCCCAAAGACATTTCCCCCAGATTTTCGGGCAGTTTCAGAGGGTTAAGACACAACCAGGGCGGGAGACAACCCCCCACTGTCTCCCCTCCCTCCCTTTCTCCCCGCCTAGCGGGTAGGAAGCAGCAGGGGCAGCGGGACCTCTGGATTGGATGGTGGGAAGACCTCACGGAGAGAGGTCAGCACTTGAAAAATGCCTCAAGTCAAAGGGCTTGGGGCTTGGGTGCCACACAAGGCCCTCACTGTGTGCGCACATTGTCCCCTGATAAAAGGGGCCAGGCCTGGGAAAACGGAGACTGTCTCCAGGCGACTGAGGAGGCTGCTGGGGAATGCCCCAGGCCCCTCCTCTGCCCCAGGCACCAGCCCGGCCAGCCAGGCTGGAGGGGAGGGGCAGGGCGGCCCCAGTGGGAGAGATGAATCCCGAAACCAGAGTCAGGCCAAGTGGTGACCTGTGTGAGCGCGCCCTGCAGAGGGGAGTGGACAGAAGAGGAAGGTGCCATTAGGACTTTCTGATCCCCTTCCCTTCCACTGTAGCCTTTCCTCACAGGAAGTGGGCAGGGCCTGACATTGATGCTGCAGAGTCCTGGGGATCCAGAAGCCGTGGGGGAGGCAGAAGGATTTTGCTTCCTACAGCCAGGCATCTTCCAAAGGGGAATCTCAGCTTTGAGCCTCCCCCAACCAGCTGTAGGGGAGTCCCGACTCTGCC
Source organism: Scalopus aquaticus (assembly GCA_004024925.1). Lineage (NCBI taxonomy): Eukaryota > Metazoa > Chordata > Mammalia > Eulipotyphla > Talpidae > Scalopus > Scalopus aquaticus. The sequence goes on along the minus strand of PVIJ01004210.1, from coordinate 78,210 downwards.
CCCATCTTTTCATCTTCAGATTGAGGGACTGTCAGGCTATCAGCCTCCAGACCCTGTCCTCCAGGGCTTCTGGAAGACAGCCCTCAAGCCTGAGCAGCTGAACTGAGAAGCATGCCAAGTGGCTTCCTTCCCCTGGCTCCCGAGCTGTTATATTCACCAGCAATTAGTAATTGCAATTGTTAATAACAGTTACCATTCTGGACTTGTTAAGACAGGCTGAGGCCATACCAGCCCCACCCAGGCCACCATCCCCAATCTTCACAATGACCCTTCAAGAAAGATGCCAAGCCCCAGCTTACAGCTGAGGAATGTGGGATTCGGAGGTGGACCTGCCCAGGGTCACATGAGTGAGGGGAGAACAGGGACCAGGCTATCCGCCTGGGTAGCTCTCTCCCTGCTGGTGACTGACCGCCCTCAGTCCTCACAGGCGGGAAAGCTGCTCTCCGAGAATGGGGTGGATTAGGGGGCCCAGTTTGGTTCCCCCAACCAGAAAGCAAGGGAACTCACAGGGCTTTCTCTAGGCTCCTCTAGGCTTGTGTTGAAGGGTCAGTGTCTCTCCTTGCCTCCCCCAGAAGAAGGGTGGCCACATAAAACAGAACATGCAGGTATATTAGAACTTCAGATAAACAACATGTAATTTGATGTATAAGTCTCTACCAGATTACACGGCATTCCTTAGGCTGGTGTATTGTTTACCAAAGTATTAACTGGGCGTCCTCTATTTTTATTTGCTGAGTCTGCCCACTTTGCCCCAAAGTCACTGTCAGTGATGCCAGCTCTGAGCTCCAACTCTCAAGGTGGGGGCACAGTGGGGAGAGGAGAGTCCTGCTCACCCTGGCCCCAATGAGGGCCAAGACCAAGCCCCCTGGCACCCTCATGTTTCCTCAAAGCCATCAGAGCAGCTGGGCCCTGAAGGCAGAGGCTGAAGCCTTTGAGTTTTCAGCTGGGAAACCAGGAGGTGGGAGGGCGCGAGGAACTGCACTGCAGTGTCCAGTACAATTCCTGAATCCAGGGCAGTGTTTTCCGAGAAAGATTCGTCACCCCACCCCCAGCTTCCATCCCTCTCATCTTCAAACTCCAGCTTTCTCCTAATAATAATAGCAGCCTTTGAAAAGAGCATCATCTAGCCTATCCTAGCATGTGCCAGGCACTGTGCTAGGCTCTGAGGGTAGGTGGTTAAACAGGGGAGACTGAGCCCTGCTCTCCTGGAGCTTTCACCCCAGTATAGGTCTGCCACACAGGCAAATTGACCACACTGAGAAAGGCCCATGAAGGAGAGGAGCAGAGGGTTCTCACTGGAGATCCACAGCACCTCTGAGAGCTCAGAGCATTAAGATCCACACTTTACAGAGGAGGAAACCAAGACGCACTTTACAGAGGAGGAAACGGAGATGCAGAATAGTAGTGGCGCTAGAGTGGACTCAGGAAGCTTGGCCCCGCCCACAGAGCCTGGCCCCGCCCAGCTGATTTGACCCCGCCCAAAGAGCGGGCTAGGGCTTCAGGACCCATCTGTCACCTGCCAGCCTGAGTGCTTTGCATTTCCGCTCCTCCATTTTAACCCCCTCGGGAAACATATCTGACATGAGCTAGGAAATCACTTTAATATCAAAACATTTGGGGGAAATAAACAGACTGTTGGCGCACCATGGTGCTTTCAAAAGAGGAAAACAGTACAAAAGCCACTTTTACAAAAGGTCCACTTCCTAAACCCAAGGGCACGAGTGTCTGGAAGCCTTTTCCCGGGCACCTTGACATGCTGGTTGGGCAGGCCGGGCCCTTTCCTCCAAGCATGAGGTCACCAGGGTCCTGTGCTTGGCTTTGCCCCTGTCTCATGGAGGCCTGCCACACACCCCTGCAAGGCCCCCAGACACAGGGTGTGCACGTGGGGGCCCCCAAACCTGCTGAGTGGGCCTGCCTCCAGATAGGAAAAGCAGCAGAGAAAAGGGGTGCCCAGGTCCCCCCATCAGATGGTGTGAGGCAATGGCAGATGCACTGGCATCTGTTTTGAGTTTGGGCTGAGAGCCCATTTTCCTTATTTGTCAGATAAGAATATGGCAGCGCTCCCTACAGAGGTTGGCAGGATTCAACGAGAGAATCTCTGAAGATGCTGAGCCCATGTCCAGTTGGGGAATGTGCCCCGGGGGGTTGCCATATGACAATGATGAAGATGTGACTCTGTCCCCAAAGACCTTAGGGGTCATTCACTTGTGTGTTGACCACCACTTTTTAGCATCTGACCCGTGCCCAACACAGACACCTTGGGCAGTGGTCAGCAAGGGGGCGGCCCCAGAAATGCTGGAGTGCCAGCTGAGCTGCTCTCCTGTGCTGGTTCACGAGCAGGTGCCTGCTCCCTCCCCCCGCAGCCCCCCAACTGTAAGAACCCCCCCCAGGCAAATCAGGAAACAAGGAGGAGTGTGGTGTGCTCGGGTGTCGGGAGAATGGAAAGCCCTGGTTTTTAGCATTTGCTAGCTTCTGTGATGCTACTTCTTTCTGCTTCCTCCAGGCCACTGTGACTTTCTGTGATTGCGCATAAGAGAGGGGGTTAAGAGGGTTTAAGGGGCACCACGGTCACTCCTGGGTTTTACTGTCACACCCCCCTAACTCATCACCTCCAAAATCACTCATTTGGTCTACAGGCTTTTCTTAAGCACCTGTTTTCTGCTATCCTGTTCTGGGCCCTGAGGCATCTACCGGTAGGTTGGGTGGTGCCGTCGCAGACAGTCACAAGGCGGAATATCTCTGGGTGAATCTAGAAATGCACAAGATGCTTTTCGTGGCATCATTAACCAGTGTTTAGTAGGATGGTGTAGTCTGGAAAGATGGTAGCTGGGGGTGTTACAAGCCAAGAATACCCTTTCATTTCCTCTCTGACAAATAAAAGAAAAAAAAAAAGAAGAAGCCGCCATAGGGAAGGGCAGAGAAATCAGGGCAGTTAACGAGATCATTGTGGAAACAGAACAACAAACATTCCAGGACTAAGGCCACGAGTGAGGTAAGAGGCAGGAGAGCCAGAGCCCAGAGCCACTGCAGGGAGGGGTAGGTGGGGGCAAAGATCCTACCCCCTCCCCCAACCCCATCTAGGCTCAAGACCTCCTCGTGAAACAGCAGGGAGTGAGAACTGAGCCCCAACTGGATGATGAGTGGTCTTTTTTTTTTCTTTTTTTGTCTTGGTCAATGTTTTAACTTTGGAAAACAAAATTTAGGGCTCTGGTATATTCTGTGGGTACTAGTTGAAAAGTGTGCTTATTAAAAAAATTTCAAAGAGCAGCCTTAGAGTTCTTCTCGCATTCTAGAATTAAAAAGCCAAGATTTTACATGCAGGTGAGTGAAAACAGAAACCCCTGATGATGGTGTTACGTCCAACACATCCGTCTGAAAGTGAAAATATCACACGTTGAAAATGCATTTCACACACCTGGCCGAGGGAACATCACAGCTTCGCCTTGACAACTTAAGTGTGCTCAGAACACTTACATCAGCCCGCAGCTGGACAGACTCATCTAACACAACCCTCTTTGACTATCGCCTGTCACTTGTTGAACACTGTACTGAAAGTGAAAACTATACACATTGGGATGCAAAAACCACGATCTACACCGTCGGCTGTAGCTCCCAGCGATCACGAGCTGATGGGGAGCTGTGGTTCCCCAACACTGACTGGCACCATGAGAGAGGAGCGGGCCACGTGTCACTGTCCCGGAAGAGACTGATAGAATCCCAGGGACAGAGTCTAGTGTGTGCACGGCACTTTCACCCCACCGTAAAGCTGGAAAATCCTTAGTCAAACCATCATCCCCCAGGGATGCACAGAATGTCCCACTGAAAGGACCCTATTGGACCGGGGTAGGGACAGGACATGTGTTAATTGAACATTTACTGGGTCTTGAGCGCCAGGGATATGAAGAATGAAACGCAGGTCTAGCTCCTGCAGCAGAGACAGCCCCGAACAGCCAGTCATAACATGGCGGTGTGTGATGTGATGTGACGTGACGTGACGTGACGTGACGTGACATGTCATGACGTGATATGATGGACAGTGAGCCAAGTTACAAGTCACACAAGGGTGGGAGTTACTAGCGCTGTTGATGGGGCGAGGTGGGTTGGGGAGGACCTCACAAAGATGTGACACTTGAGCAGGCATTTGCGGATGACGGGAAACCAGCCAGGTGAACAAAATAAGGAAGGGCATTCTAGGGAGCCAAGAACTGAATGTGATAAGGCAAAAGTACACCTCTGAGAACTACAAGTTGTTAGCGATTCCAGCTGGATAAACAGCCAAGCAGAACGGGAGCCCCAGATGGCCCTGGAAAGAGCAGGCATGATATGACTTTGAGTTTGAACTTGAGGACAATATGTGCCACCGGAAGATCATAAAATGAACACATGGAGGGTGACAGCAATTGGGTCAGATTTGTGTTTCAGAAAGAAGACACTTGGGTGGTGATGTGGAAGGTAACCTGGAGGCGAGGTCAAGAATGGGGGTCTGAGACCAGGGAGGTTGCTAGAAAATTCTAGGCAAGAGAACTAGTAGTGACACCATTGGACCAAAGAAAACTGAGTTTGAAATCCAGGGATTTGATGTCTTCTTTCACTGGTGGTTCTTGAGCCTGACCCATCCTAGTGGCAGCACCAACTTTATAGTCCAGACCTGTTATTTAGGGATTCCCCTGGCCCGGCTCACCTCCAGGGCAACCCCCAAAAGGGTAGGATCTTAAAATGTTCGGCCATGAGATCCCCCTGGTCATAGGCCAGGTCTTGGGGTCTGGGGAGGGTCAGAGTCCTCAAGCTGGTCTCAGCGAGGAGGGGATGCTATGGGGTGGGGCTGGGGGGTGTTCCTGAAACACACTGAGCTGCAAGGAAACCTGATTCTGCAGGAAGGGCCTGGACAGGGAATGGAAGACAGAGAAGGATCTGAGGCTGCACAGGGAGAAGAGGGAGTGGTGGTGTTGTTCCTGCTGGGTTCACTTGAGATCCAGACAGATGGTGGATCATCTCCCCCCTCATTATCATCTCAAAGGGGGAAGAAAGGGGCTGTGTGAGCTGGCTTCTCCCCCTTTAACAACTTCTTCCTCTCAGGAGACAGTTCACACAATGAAGGAGGGGCTGACCCAGGCAGCCCAGGCTCTGCCAAGGCCGGCCAGGGACAGTAGGGCTGGAGCGCCACCTGCTGGTCACTTCAGGGAGCGGGGGCCCGCATCTTTCAGGAACTGGCAGAAGTTTAGAAGCTAAATCAGTTAGCATCCATGGAGAGAAAATTGGGAGTGCATTGAGATTCAGAGAGGTTAGGAAGTTCTTGAAGAATATCGGATGTTGTTCTGTATGAGAAACTGATGTGTTTGCAAGGAGGAAGTCTTTGCCACAAACACCCCGGGGCTGCAGAACCAACTTCCAGGTGAGTTCATGAATCTGTCTTGATTCTTTTCTTACCCACTGAGGGGCAGCAATAAGATTGTTGTTCTCATGCATCATTAAAATATGGACATACGAGATGTGATTGGACTAGATCAGGAAACACTCAGTGGCCAAAATCACATTCCCATCGATGGGCTCAGCCTAAATGAAGTCGCTCATGGGTCATGCCTGGAGATTGGCAGGAATGAGCCCGATACGAGAATGTCCCTTGGCAGAGGCCATTCAGTGCCTACAGCCACGGTCACTGTGCCCTTATACACCCAATGGGCGGGGCCGGGGGGACAGAGATTTATTAAGACCCAACTTTATCACTCGGGAACTCACGGGGATGAGGGAACAGCCAAAGCCCTGGCACTGTGGGGTAAATCCTAATCCAGGCTCCCAGCATTGGGCCAGTGGAGATGACACATGCATGTCCACTGGGCGTGATGACGACACACACACGTCGGTCACAATAACCTGCAGCAAATCACACCCAAATGCACTTACTGTCTACCAGACAGACCCGAAGCATCCAGCTGTTAACTCTACCCACGCTTACTAATGACAGGGTGGCTATTATTATTATTCCCATTTTAGGTGCTGTTAACTTGCGGCAGCCATATAGCTACTATGGGGTAGGGATGGGATTTGCACCCAAAGGGCCCAGCTGAAGTCTCTATGCTCAACCATGGCCATCATACAGCCACTAAGAAGATCCACCTCCTTGCAGGAAATAACTTTCCTGACAAATAGGGCTTTTTTAAATTGAAGTATAATTGACATGGAATATCGTGTAAGCTTAATTGTACCCTGTATTGATTTTCTACATTTATATTGCAATATGACTGCATTGCAGCTTTAGCTACAGCTCTCTCTTACCACATAATTATGATTTTTTTTTGGGGGGTGGGAACAATTACACTCTAGTCTCCAAGCAAATTTAATGTTTATAGTACAGTTTTGTGGTCTGTAATCACTGTCCTGTTATTAGATCTCCTGGACTTATTTGTCTATCAGTTGCAAGTATATACCCTTGAACAGTATCCTCCCATGCCCCCAATGCACCCCCAGCCCCTTAACCACCCCCCTCTCTGGTTTTTGCAGTTTGGTTTATTTAGAAGCCACATGTAAGAGTTATCTAGCAGTATTCCTGACTTGGTTTCTAAATGCTCCCCCATCACCATATCCCTGAAAACTCTGACTGAGCAACAGGTAACACAGTCAGCAGAGGACTCTCAACACCAAGGTCAAGCACTGAGCTGAAAAGAGACAGAAGCCTGCAAAGGCCATGCAGGCATTTGGTTACCACAACAGGCAAAGGGGTGGACAGGTCAGAGGGCCTGGAAGCAACACCTCTGCAGAAATCAACCCCTAAACTCAGGCCCCGAAGAGGATGTTCCCAGCAGCACAGAGCAGAGGGGATCGAGGCTGCATAGAGGGATCTCCAAGCAAGCAGCAGAACAGGAGACAATACAGACTGGGCCAGAACAGAGTCCGGGCACTCAGCAGCCTTGTGGGGTAGGAGGTGATTTCTTAGCAAGAAAATAGACTGACATCTGAGCCTGCTCAGCACGCTGCGATTTGACTCTGCTGACTGTGCATTATACACTAAATATCTCCTATTCCCAAGTGCAGGCTCAGTGGTTCCCAGCCTGGGCTGCCTTCTCCAGGAATGGAGGTGTGTGCAGGGAAGCACAGAGAGTAAAAGCGTCAGGCACTCATTACCTAGATGCATTTACTCCTTCACTTAATGCACAGCTTCTCGGTGCCCACTGTGTGCCACAAACAGGTGGGGGTGTGGAGGAGAGTGTGGCAAAGAGGGTGGCGTACACCTGGCTCACCGTAGCCACGAGGTCAAGGTGAGTCTCCTTCCCTCACTCTAGTCTCCGACACCAGAGCCTTGAAATGCCCTTCCCCTCTCTCCATACCAGGGTAGAGCTCAGCCCCCTGGCCTCCCTTGCCCCTAAGTGGGAACACCCATAGATTCCTGCTCACCAGTCGGTGTGGGCGTCATCAATGACCAACAGGACCCTGGGTCTTTGAACAATGGGAGTGGAGGGGCCTGGTGGCTCCATCAGCCCTGAGGGTGTCTGCAAGCTCTGCTTCATGGCACTGGAGAAGGAGCTGAAAAGGCTGGACCCTGGGGAGGAGAAGGAGGCTGCCAGGGGTTGGGGGTGCCTTCGCTCCATGGCCGGGGATGCCGGGGAGCTGGTGGAACTGTCTGGGTGCTGCAGGTCCGTCATGTAGCCATTGGGCAGGTTGGCCACGAAGCTGCTGTCAGAGAGGCGCCGCCGGAGGAAATTCATGGCTGCGGGTGGATGGATGGGTTGTCTTTGCTCAGATGTGTCCAGGTGAGGCCCAGGACAAAGGCGGCAGGTAGAGGAAGTGGAAGGGTCTTGGACCAGAAGAGCAGGAGAATCCTACACCAGCTGACTTGAGGCCACTGTCTTAGCTCAACCTGTGGGAACAAACCATTGCATACATTATTGGGCAAGACGTCCACCACTTGAAGGGCAAACAGGTATGGCCCCTTCTAGCCATACTGCTGGGGCAATGCAAATTGGGACCTCCTTTTGGAGAGGAATTTGGCAAATGTAATTAGAACACATCCTCTGGACTTACAATTTTCATTATTCTGGGATTCTATCCCAAGAAAGGAATCTGAGTTACAAAAAAAGCCTCCTGTACAAATATATTTACCATACCATTATTTATAATGCAAAATATTGGAAAGTACCTCAACAGTCAAACCACAGCCCAGTCACTCAGCGGAAGTTTTTATTGTAATTGAAAGGGGGCACTTACAAAGGAATATTAGTAATATTAAAAAAAAGCCACATTTTAAATTAAATTAAAAAGATCATGACCCAAGAAGGTAGGTTACAGGATGACTACAACTGCATAAAAGTTGAAATAACCAGAACTTTGAAAAGAAAAATGCATCAAAATATTGACAATGACTTCATCTGGGTCATGAGATTACATGACTTTCTTTTCTTTTTCCTTCCACTTTTTTATATTTTCCAGATATTCTAGAATACATATTTCTATGAACTAAATTGTGTTCCCTCCTCCAAACTCATATGTTGTTTTTTAAAAAATAAATATATTAGATCAAATTGTGACAGCTCCCTAGTAATCTTAGTCGATTGAGTTTTATCATGAATGGATATTGAATTGCCAAGTGCTTTCCTAAGTCTATTGAGAGGATTACATGTTTGTTTGTTTTTTTTTTCCTTTTTTTTTTATTGTTATTTATGTCTTTTACATTTTGTATTCCCCTTGGGCAGCCCACCACCAATTCACCGGCGATCCATCTCCATGGTCCCCTGTATTCTCCTCTCTTCCATTTTGTGCCCTTATCCTCCCCTCCCCCCTCCCCCACCGCTGAGTGTTTGTTTGTTTTTTAAAACCACTTATTTGCTTAATGTGATGAATTACACAGACTTTCAAATGTTAAACCAAATTTGCATTCCTGAGACAAATCCCACTTGGTCATAGTGAGTTATCCTTTGTACATATTGATTCAATATGTACAAATGCTTGATTCAATCTGCTAATGTTTTGTTGAGGATTTTTATGTCCATATTCATGAGAAATATTGTTCTATCATTTTCTTTCTTTGCAATGTCTTTACCAGATTTTGATATCAGGGTAATGCTGATCTCATAATACATATTAGGAAGAGTTTTTAAGTTTCCTATTTTCTGAGTTTATGAAATATTGGTATTTTTCCCATAAATTATTGGCAGGATTTAACAGTGAAGCCATCTGGAACTGATGTTTCCTCTGTAGGAAAGTGTTTAATAATGAACACAATCCCTTTGATGGATCTATTTGTAATCTAGTGTTTCTTGTTATTTAAGTATTGTCAATATGTGATTTCAAGCAATGTCCCCATTTCATCTTAGTTGTGGGAAGTATCAGCATAAAGTTGTTCATAATATTTCCTTGTAACCTTTCATTTTCTGTAGGCTCTGTAGTGATTTCTCCTGAACTTCCTCCTGAACTTCCTAATATTGGAAATTTACTTTTTTTTTTTTTTTTTTTTTTTTTTTTTTTTTTTTTTTTTTTTTTGCTTTTTGATTCACCTGTTTAGCTAGGAATTTATAATTTTATTAATCTTTAAAAAATATGCAGTTTTGGGCCTCCCGGGTGGCGCAGAGGTTGCGTGCTGCACTGTGGAGCTGTCAGCAGCGTGCGATGCGAGTTCAACGCCCAGCCGGGGAGAATCCCACATGGTGCAGCAGACCTCTCCTGCCTCGCCTGCTGCTCTCCTCAGCAGTGTATTTCTGATCTGCCTGTTCTGCTCCCCACTCTGTCTCTGGTGAACCCTCTCGCCGCCCCACGCCTCTGGCCTGTACCCCAGCTTGTTTGTATAAATAAATCTTTAAAAAAAATATGCATTTTTATCTCCACTGTTTTCTACATCACTTAAATCTGTTCTTTATTACTTCTTATTTGGGTCTTAAGGGTTCAATCTCTAGAATCTAAGATGGAAAAGTAGACCATTAATCTTACTTGGTCTTTCTTCTTATATAAGCATTGAAAACAATGCATTTCCACCTATGCACTGCTTAGTTGCATCTCAGAAATGTGACCACATTTTCATTTTTATTCAGTTTAAATTATTCTTCATTATTTGAGATTATTTTTGACCCACGTCTCATTTAAACATGTTTAATTTTCAAATTCTTCTGCTCTTTCAGATATTTTACACTCATTGCTTTTAATGTGATTCATTCATGCTTAATGAACATAGTCTGTAAGATTTAAAAACTGTCATCTCTGACATTTATTGAGATTAATTTTATGGCTCAATATGTTCTATCTTGATGAATGTCCCATTTGTGCTTGAAAAGAATGTGTATTCTGCAGTTGTTGGGTATAATGTTCTATAAATATCAATTAGATTGTTACAAGTCAGGTTCCCCAGCCAGGAAGCTGTTTTGCCTTGGTGATTTGCAAGCAGGAAGCTTCCCTTTGAGTGCTCCCACGATTAACAACCATGGGCGAATGTGAAGAGTAGAAATGGGCTGAAAGAGAGATTGAACTATAATGCAAAATTCACACAGCCTCAGTTGATTTTACTGGAAACAAGGAACTGGGCGTCTCTTTAAATGTCCCCATTTTTTGGGCACTCCGAGCCGGCCCTCTGCTGGCTTGTTAAGCCAGTAAAATGGCTACTGTTGGCTTTAGGTCTAACTCTCCCAGCCATGTGGACCGTGGAGGGCTCTCAGAGAAGAAACACCAAGGTGGTGGATCTCCCTAAGTGGGTGCAGTTTCCTTCTTCAGTGGTCAAATACCCTCCGAATTCCACCTACTATTTAATTCTTTCTAGGACTCTCAAATGGGTTTTTTTTAAATTTATTTAGAGTTTTTCATTATCATCTATGAACAGATGAGTCCAACACAAGGTTGAGAGAACTCAACCTCTTCATTTTGGAAATAGTAGGTGGAAAAGTCAACAAAATGCTAGTTATCCTCTGTCCAACTCTAGTGTTGATCAGAGGCTTCTCCTGTAGCTTCTCCCCACCACAGGGTCCAGTGGCACGCACAACCTGGTTAAGAGAAGCAGATCATGAGCAAGTGAGAAATGTTTATGGATTGGACAAACAGTTGGCAGGAACACACAGAGCACTAGCTAAGAGAGTGATTGGGGGGTGCCTTCTTCAGACAGGGTGGTCAGAGAGGGCCTCTCTCAGGAGGTGACCTTGAAACTAATTAATGAAGGAAGAGAGGGGAGAAGAGAGCTTGTTCAAGGGCTCTGAGGTTGGGAAGAGTAAGGCACATAGAAAGAAAGACCAGCTCACCCAGGAAGCAAAAAGGAGATTTTTATGAGGAAATCTCTGGAGACATAGAGGCCAGATTATGGAGGGTCACACTGAAAATAATTTTGATTTTAATCCAAGTGTGAAAGTAAGCCATGGGAGGTTATAAGCAAGAGAGAGACAGCATCTAGACCGTGTGGAAACCAAACTGTAGAGGGTATGTATGAGCAAGATCTAGTAAACAGTGCAACAAAAGTGGGGTTGAGATTAACAGGGAAGGAGGGGGGTGAGCCAGGAAGCTGTTGGGTCCTCACCCAAGAAAGAAGAGCTGTTATGTGACTTGAAAGCTGTCTTTCTGTGTGTGGGCCACTCCACGTGCCACTAGACCCTGGGAACAATCTGATGGAGGGACAAAGAGAGGATGGGAGTGATTGCGGGAGGAAGGCCCAGGGCCTCCCTGGGGGCGCAACGGGTTAAGTCTCAGTACTGTAAAGCTATCCGCAGCCACTGCAGCATGAGTTTGATCCCCAGCCAGGGAGCTTCCCACATGCTGCAGCAGACTTCTCCTGTCTCCCTGCTGCTCCCCTCAGCAGTGTATTTCAGTAGATCCACCTGTTTTGCTCCCCACTCTGTCTCTGCTGAATCCACTCACCACCCCATACACCTCTGGCTTACATCCCAGTTCTTTTATGCATAAATAATTAAATCTTTAAAAAAAAAAAAAGAAAAGAAAAGAAAGGCAGGAAGACCCATAGTAGAATAGATGAAATAGAATCCAGTAAATCTGCTGAGCACTCAGCCCCATGCTGCACCACTACTGGCCACTAGAGGGCAGAGGTGGCCACACTAGATGGATAAGAACACTCGATTAAAGCTTCTTTGATATGGTTGAAAATTCTGCCCTTTCAGCATTATCTAAAAAAATGTAAAACTTGTATTTTCATAAAATATTAATAAATAAAGGCTGAAATAAATAAAATTTCAAGGAAAGTAGAAAAAAAAAGGTAAAGCAACTTTCCAGGCTTCTTACCTTGATGGAGGCTGTGGCAGGAAGGAAGACTTAACAGGGAAGGGTTAAAAACAGTAACCCAGTCAAAAAAATGGGCAGAAGAGCTCAAAAGGCACTTCTCCAAAGAAGAAAAGCAAATGGCCAACAGATACATGAAAAAATGCTCAACATCACTTATAATCAAGGAAATGCAAATCAAAACCACAATGAGATACCACCTCACACCTGAGAGGATGGCACACATTAAAAATACAGGCAACAACAAATGCTGGAAACGATGTGGAGAAAAAGGAACTCTTCTACACTGCTGGTGGGAATGTGAACTGGTCCAACCACTATGGAAAGCTGTATGGCGATTCCTCAAACTGCTAAACATGGAGCTCCCATACGACCCAGCAATACCACTTTTGGGAATTTACCCAAAGGACACAAAAACACCAATCCGAAAGGATACATGCACCCGTATGTTCATTGCGGTACTGTTCACAATAGCAAAGGTATGGAAGCAACCCAGATGCAAAAATAGATGATTGGATCAAGAAAATGTGGTACATATACACAATGGAATACTATTCAGCATTCAAAGAAGATAAACACATGCAATTTGCAGCGACATGGATGGAATTAGAGGGAATCATACTCAGTGAAATAAGCCAGAAAGAAAAAGAAAAATATCGAATGGTTACACTTATAACAGGACTATAGGGAAACCAAATAGGAGAGAGACACTCAGCGGGTGTGGGGGGGGGAGGCAGTGGGGAGGAGAGGATAAGGGCACAAAATGGAATAGAAAAGAACACAAGGGACCATGGAGATGGATCACGGGTGAATTGGTGATGGGCTACCCAAGGGGAATACAAAATGTAAAAGACATAAATAACAATAAAAATATATATTAAAAAAAACAACAAAAACAGTTGGATGGGAGCCTCCCTGGTAGCACAGCGGTTAAGTGCTGTGCTGTGGAGCTGTTGGCAGTTGCAACGCGAGCTGTCAGCAGCTGAGACTCGAGTTCGATGCCTGGCCTGGAGATTTCTACAGGGTGCAGCAGACTTCTGCCTCGCCCGCTACTCCGCTCCCCACTCTGTCTCTGGTGAACCCTCTTGCCGCCCCATGCCTCTGGCCTGTACCCCAGCTTGTATGCATAAATAAATAAATCTTTAAAAAAAGAAGTTGGATGCTTGCCAGGTCTGCTGGTGGGGCCGAAAGACAGCAGTAAGGTGTAAATCACCGGGACAGGGCTTTTGCATCAAAGCGGGAAAAAGAGCTGGTTCAGAGTGACACCAGTGATTTTCGGAAAAGATGGGCATCCAGTTAGCCTGGACGGGAGAGTGGCCATCCCTGGCCAGATGTCTCACCCCGTCCACACAAGTCCAGGCTCCTGAGCATCTCCTTGCCATTCCCTCCAGGAAGCACAGCCTCCAGCCTCTGACTTCCACCAGAAACCCACGTCTCATTCTTGACTCCTGCTGAACCCTCACGAGCCACCAGCAGCTCCAGCCACTCAGTCACCGGACCCTGCAGTTCTGTCCCCCAAACAGCTGCCATGTCATCACTCCACCGTTCCTACCATAGCTTTATTCGTATGCTGCTAAATTTAACCTTCAGACAACTCACTGTAGAGGCTGCACAGGTGTCAGGTTAGCCTAAGATGCTCCGTGCTATGGGGAAATGCAAACTACATCTACGAGATGCCAATGAACACCTGTCACAGCGGCCAAAGTCCAGAACGGACACTGATAACTCCACATGCTGTCCCTTGGGCACTTGAGACCACTCTGCAAACTTCAGTCGTGTGGTGTTCCAGTAGCTGACACCCACATTTCTCCCAAAGGTCCATCAGATAAGAATTATTCAAGGGGAGTTCCAACACCAACCTTCCTGCCTATCAGTTACCTCCGCCGTCTGGAGCCTCATCTCCTTCAGATCGCCAGTCAAATGTCATTAAGAGAGGCCTCTTTGCCCACCAGATGTTATCATCCCACTGCCCACAACACTGAGTCTCTTCTATTCTGTTTCATGTGTTCTTTTTCCCTAGCAAGCATCTCTTTGATGTCATTTACTTATTTACTCTGCTTTGTTAATTTTCTGTCCCCTCTGAGAGATTGCAAGCGTCCCAAGATCAGAAATCATTTATTTGTTCACTAATGTATCCCAAGCACCTCGCACAGTATCTGGCACATAGTAGAGACTCAAGAACTGTTGAGTAAACCAGTTTAATATAACAGGGAGGAAATGAAACTATCCTCACCACTAGTTTGGGAAGACTAAATGTGTGAATATATAAAAGAAAGCAGCCATCACAGGGCCCGACACACAAACCTGCAGTGAACCAAAACTGGAATACCTGATTTTATTGTTCAGTGAGCTTCGCCCCCACGTAAGCCCACCCAGACCCCATCTTCCACTCCAGCCATGCTGAAAGGTTGCCTTTTCCCTCCCCCACTAGGAACCTGTGTTTGGATAGTTAACAGAGGCTGAAGTCCCTTCTGCAGGAGCAGAAAGTTAAAAAATTCACGGGGACACGTGGGCTGGGCTGCTCCGTGTGTTGATGAGCAGGGGCCACGGGGGGCCAGGATGAGTATGAGAACCCAGAGGGCGCCACCCCTGCCAGAGCTAAGCGATGCTTAACCTGAAAAAAGGTCAAACAGGCCTCTGCAGCAGGAGCAGCTCCCTCTCACACACAGGCCCAGGGCCTTTCATCCTCAGAGCTCTTCCCCAGCCACACGCACATGAAAGCGCGCTGCCTTTGGTGAGCTCCCATCACTCACACAGCCTGATCTCTGGTGAGAGGCTGCGCTTGTTCCCACAGATGGGAGGCCGCGGGACCCCGCCGAGGCTCTAGCGAGGGTTCGGAGGGGTGAGCCGACAGCTCCTCCCCTGTTAGAGAACACCCCAGAGGGTCAGGAAATTTTGTGGGAGAGGTGCTTCTAAAGGTCGAGGGAGATGAGGCTCCCTCCATACATTTAAAACCAACCTTCCCAATCCAAAATCTATCCAGAGAAACGCCAAAACGCTGGGTCATAAAAAATGTTCTCGTACATGTGCTAGGGATTTCTAAGATGATCTATTGGAGGGCAGGAAAAACAAACATGTTTGAGCTTTTATTTCAATTTTTGACCTCATTTCTCAGTTTCTTTGTGTGAGTGTGTGTGTGTTGTTTTCATCTCGCAGAGGCAACACGTTAGCAAGGTGTACATGATTTGTAAATAAATAAATACACCTGTGTGGGGTGGGCAATTTTGTGCAGACACACCCAGGAGGTGCTGCGGGTTCCACTCCAGACCACCTCAATAAAGTCAACAGTTAATCACAAAGGTTTTGGTTTCCCAGTGCATATGAAAGCTGTGTTTATACTGTCATCTATTAGTGTACAACAGCATTATGTCAAAAAACAAACCACCCCATAAGCACAGCTTAACTGCACGGCTGCCCAGGCCTGAAGTGAGCACAGGCTGTTGGGAAAACGGCTCACTCATGGCCAGGTAGCCACACTCTTCAGTGTGTGAAAAATGCAGCATTTTGAAGGCCAATAAAGCAAAGCACAGTTTTGCTTTGGTTGCAAATACAATTTTCTAGATTATGTCCTAATAGTATATTTAAACCACAGGATGAGCCGCAGGCCAACAGTAGCCACAGTCTGCAGCCCTCCCAGGGTCTGTCATTTGCCCACTGTCTGGTGGCTCCATGTCTCCGGGACCAGCCTGTGGTTTTAGCTGTCAGGATCTGGGTAGAGCTGGCAGAGTGCCTGTTGTGAGTCCCAGAACTGAGAGTCTGTCCCTTGTCTTCCTGCATCCCTGGCCTGGCCACGAGAACCTGTCCCGTGGGTGGGCCACAGGTACGAGGAGGAGAGACACCTGGAGAAGACCCGGGCTTAAGGTGCACCGCGGAGCCGCCAGAGAGAAACTCAGCCAAGAGTTGACTCCCAGTGAACCTAAAAACACCTGAGCAAAGCCAAGGTCAGCAAGGACACCACTGAGAGCATGTCCTGCTTTGTTACAGTGGCGGCTCCGGAGGCAGCGACAAGTAGTTTTGGTTTCAGGCTCTCTGAGGCCAGGGCTGTGTCTCAGCTCTGCACTCTTAGCACCTTGGAGATGCTTAATAAATAACAGAACGCATGAATGAAGAATGAATCAGTGAAGTCTTCGTGTCCTGAGACAATGCTAGTCAGTCCTTGCTGTGGCCCTGTTTAAAGGATGTATAAACAACTCACTTTCCTTAAGCTAACCACAAGGGCTGGAGTTTCTGGAGTTCTGGAGTTCCATCTAGGTCTCCTTTTCTGCCAAATGAAGCTTGGTGACCAAGGGTACCCCAGCCTTATATATAATCCTGCGATCATATTACTGCTCCATCTCACCCCTAAAATCAAATCTCCAAGTGGCCCCAGGGTTAACTGTGGGCCAAGTTCTTTTCTATCTTTGACCAGTGAATTTATCATTGCACCGGAATGGGGTCCCAGAGCCGCTCCCCACAGACTAGTTCCTGCTGGGGTCCTGTGGCAGCTCCTGGGAGAGCATCCGAGACTAAGCAGCCGAGACAGCTGCTGTGCCACCTGCCTGGATGGACACCCAGGCCCCATCCTCTCCCTCCATCCCTGCCAAAGAACCCCAGAAAGCATGTCTTGATTTCATTAAGGAATCTGGCCATTGTATGCTCTGGGGAACACTGGCATCCAAGGGACACAGACACCTCAGAGTGGGTCTCACTGAGGTTCCAACGGATGCTCCCCTGAAGCATCACCTGCCCAAAGGTCTTGCCCACACCTCACTCTGTAGCAACAGGCCAGAAAACAGAGCATTTAGATTATTTCTAAATGAGATCAGGAAGTTCTGGGGTTTTGGTATGCCACTGGGGAACAGCATGTGGCTGGGAGTAGGGGAATGCAGCGGGGTCCCTTGATGGGCATCACAGATCTGGAATCTCCCTCCATCAGAGTCCCCATGCATCATGTTATATGCGGGCCTGCTCAGAAGATGCAGGGGGGTGGGGAAGACAAATACCGGCTGATTTCACTCCCATGTAGAATATAGAGGAACAAAGCAAAGGAACTGACAGAACTAAACCAAAGCAAAGTCTAGAAGTGACTGCAGAATTGAGGCCACTAGCTGGGGAGGTGGGGGTGGGAGCCAAGTGGGGAGGAGGCCCAGTGGTATGACAAGCAGAGAAGGGCGCTCTGGGGTCGGAGGAGCGTAATGATGCTCTTCTGGGGAGGTGTGAGCCTATTTCTCTTAATCATATACAGTGCTGTGCACCAGTGTGACCCCACATAAATAAGTGGTAATAAATAAAGATGCAACGTGGGCAGCATCAACTCCATCTTCTTTGTTTTTATCCCTTTTGCAAAGGGCACTTCCAAGGAGGCGCCATCTTGGTAAAGGAAGCCGTGCTTTCTTGCCTTCCCTCTTCTCTCCTCTCCTTCCCTCTTCTCCTCCCTCCCAGTTACTTATCTTCCATTCCTCCCTCAGATCAGAGCTGCTTTTTCAGGAACTAAATCTGAATTAGCAAGGGACTTGGGCTTTGATCCTGTTTCTCACTCAGTCAAGAGACGTCAACTCCTTTCTACAGCATTCCCAGTGTAAGATGAACTGTTACACTTAGCGCGCACTTAGAAGGTGCCAAACACTCAGCTAAGTTGCATGAGCTTGGAGCCCAAGGATAACAGTCCTAATTTTTTAGATCATGTCCTAATATTAAAAATGTAAGTTATAGCCTGATACTACGTCTGTCCTAATGTACATATCATAATTCACATGGTAACTAGAAGTATCATGAAGGTATTATCATTTCCTGTAAGCAGATTCCGCTTACAGAAGCCCTCAGCAGGGTCAAGTGACTTATCCAAGATCGCACAGCAGGTCAGCGTTAGGAGTGAGTTCACATCCACTTACTGCAAGGCCTAAATGCACACGGGTCATCAGAGGACTCAGTTCAATTGCCTCATTGTATGAAGAGACAGAGAAGAGCCCATCAGAGTGTGAGTTTTATTCAACACTGGCTTATTTAATCATCATCACATCCTAAGGAGATGTAAGTCATTATAAACATCCTCTCCATTTTCAGATGTGGAAATGCAGGTCAGGAACTCGCCCAAGGCCCTCCGTCTGTTCCATGCTGGAGCTGGGCCTAGGCCAGCAGTTTCGGTCCTGGCTCCAGTTTTGACCACACTCTGCTGCCTTCCTAAGACGGGCACAGGGCACAGCCCAGCCACATACCTAGGAGCTGCCCTGGCCTCCCAGCTTCACCTGGGCCCAGAGGTGGACTCACCCCAATGTGAGTAGAGGGGGGGGGGAGTGGGTGGGCCTCAGGATTTCTGGTCCTCATCATCTTCCTCTCTCTTAGAACCAGGCCCAGAAGTCCCGTGGGCCACGCTGATCGGCACAGCTACATGGAGGGCCCGCTGCCCGCCGTGCCCATGACTGAGAACACACTGGCCTCAGGGCCAGCAGAGCACCGGCTCTCTGTGCCCCAGGCAGTCTTTTCAGGATCCAAATCCAGCCTCTGGGCGGGATGAGCCACGGTGCTTGCTGGGCAGGGGTGGGGAGGCTGTGCGCAGGACTAGGGCCGACAGCCCGCGTGGGAGAGGAGAGCAGTGGTGATGATGGGGTGAGGTGGGGGTCAGCTACCATTCACGGAGTCTCTGAGGAGCCGGGGCCGGCATGCATGCCCCAAGGGTGGGCCCTAACAACCCTGGCCCGGAAGTGCCGTCAGCCCTGGTTCACAGTGGATGGAGCCCAACTCCGGAGGCAGGAGCTTACTCACAGTCACCCAGTTTAAACTGTATTCACGGCTCCGTCAGGGACCGTCTGAAGCACGTGACATGTGCTGTCACCTCTCCCCTCCAGCCCTATGGGGTAGGTGTGCCATTGTCACCTGCATGTTACAGATGGAAACCCAAAGTCACCAAGGCCCTCAAACCCTGGCCACCTGGTGCCACTGTGCGGCCCTAACCACTAGGCGGCACCGCCCCTCCACGGGATTAGCTTGCTACCTGGCCCCTCCAGAGCCAGGGCCTAGCCACTGCCTAACATGTCAGGGCGCCAGGCCTCCCTGAGCCGGGGCTGGCTTCTTGGGTGTAAACAGCCCGGTTCTACAGGGCTGCTCAGAGTCCCCCTGTGCCCTGTCCCACAGCTGTCCACCACTCCTGTCCCCTAGCCTGGAAAGGACTGTCCCCTGGCTGGCCTACGTGCCTCTGCTGGTTACTGCTGACTCAGCCCACTGGCTCATCCCCTCCTCCTCTAGGAAGGCTTCCCTGACTACTCTCCCCAGCCAATCAGGACTCAGAGCTGCCAGCCCCTGCAGAGCCCTGCGCTGGCCTGTCACTGCAGGCGGGGGAGGGACAGGTCTGTCTGCAGACTCAGAGCTGGGGACAGCGGCAGGCAGCACCAGTCAGGAGGGACACCAGCATGGCCAAGGGCCAGAACCAGGCGGGGCACTCCTTCCTGCAGATCAGAAAGCCCAGGGAGCCACACACGCAGCCTTCTCCCGAGAGATGAGGGGGCTCTGGGGGGCTCAGTCAGACCTGCCTTCTACCTGGGGATGCAGAGGAAGGGCTGGAAAGGGGACACCTGTTACCTGGAAGAGCTGAATGAAGCTATTGACAGGTGAGAGAGAGACTGGTGGGGTGCGGGAGACAGACAGGGAGGGGGAGAAAGAGACACACAGAGATGGAGACTCAGAGACAGAAAAGAAAGTGAAATACACAGCCACAAACAGGGAGAGACACAGAGACAGTCACACACACAGCCAGAGACCGAGACACGCACAGAGAAAATATGACACAGAGAGACACACAGAGACAGTGAGGCAGAGACGGACACACACTCAGAGAGGACAGAGAGAGGGAGAGAGAGGCATACACAGGGTCAGAGAAAGACAGACACAGAGACAGAGACACAGAAAGACACTGAGACGAAAGTGGAGGTAGAGGCAGGAATAGACACACCAATAGAGAAAAAGACACAGAGAAAAAGAACAGGTGAGAGAGAGACAGAGCGGTAAGACAGACACAGAGAGACAGGAGCTACAGAGACGGGGACAGAGACAGAGAGACAGAGATTAGGAGAGACAAAGACAGAGATGCAGCAGGAGACAGAGCCGGGAAGGGCCAGACTCAACCTCATCAACCTTCCTCCCCTGCTTCCCGGGCCTCCTGCCCAAGCCTTCCTTGTAGCCGGCAGCCAGCTCCTGGGCCAGTGCCACGCCGGGCCAGTGCCACCCCAGGCCAGTGCAGCAGGCGCACACTGGGAACAGCGCAGGCAGAGCCACAGGATCTTCATTTGACCTTGTCCAAACCAGAACTCCAGATCCCTGCCCGCTTCCAGGCCCAAACTGCCCCTTTCCGTCCTCCCCATCTCAGGAAACACCCCACTTGGTGTTCAGCTGGAAATGTGGGGAGGTGCCAGAGTCCGCCTCCCCAGCCTCCCACCCCCAGGCAGCATCAGCTGCGACCTCCAAGTCAGTTCTGAACACCTGCTTCTGTCTCCAGCATCACTGCTGGGGTCTGAGCCCCTCCTCTGGGCTGGGTGCCCCGGAAGCCCCGCTCCGCCCATGTCCCCACGGCTCGCTCCATGACTCTCCGTCCTGCCGCTGCCCCCCGTGGGCCCTGGATGGCGTTCAAGTTTCCATCACCGCCCGTGGCACCCACAGCCTCGGCGCCCTCTCCGCCGTGCTCATTTTCCACATGCAAAGCGGCCCTCCTTGTTTTTAAACAAGCCAGTGGCTCCCCGCATCACCCCACACCCATCAGCCTCAAGCCTCCACACTGGACTGTCCCTCTGGCAGGAATGTTCTTCCCGCAGCCACTTCCTTGTGGTTCAAGTGCCACCTCCAAAGTCACTTCCTCCCTCTCGTGACATGTTGATCGTGCCCCCCACACCACATGTCCACCATCCTGAGGCTTTCTTCAGGGCAGGAAGAACTTCACCCCCTCTGGTCCTTGGCGCCCAGCATAGGGACCGTCTGAGGGGCTCTGGGCAGGCACCTAGGGAATAACTCCGGGCCCTGGGAGGCTAGAGTGGCCTTTGCTCTGGAGGAAAGAGCTGGGGACGGGGGTTCTGAACCCTCTGGAGGGACCGGGGGATGCCTGTGAGATCTCACAGATCCAAGCAGCATCAGGACTCTGCACCCAGCACCCTGCGCCCAGCACTCTATTCCCACAACCCCCCAAACGAGGATACAACTTGTCCAAGGCCCCCCGGTGACATGGACGCCAGGTCAAGTTCAGGCAGAGATCTCCTGAGTCTTCAATGCTTTCATCTGACTCCCCAAATCTCACCCTCACAATACGAGCTTCCAGGCTGTCAGTGCACAGTGGGGGTCGCTCACGTCACCTTCTCCAGATTTTTCTCCGAAATAACAAGATGATAATCACTGCCACAGGCCGGCTGCTTACTCAGGCACTGAGCTAATTACAGGCATCGTCTCGAATCCTCCCTCCACCCTGTGAAGCAAATGCCGTCAAGCCCTTGTACAGATGAGGAAACTGAGGCTCGGGGGTGCAGCAATGTGCAGAACACCATGCCAGGTGGGTAGCAGAATGGAGTCTGGCCTCTCGATAAGGCCAGTCTAGCTCCAGAGGCAGCCCCGGGCCCCCTGGCTCCCCAGCCCGCTGGCCCAGCTCCTCTCTCCTGTCTTGGCACCATGGCCTGGGGAAACCTGTAGCCTCGGGCAGCCCTCTGGGCAGAGTCTGCAGCGGCCTTCACCCGGGGGAGACTGAGTCTGGGAGCAGGCTCGGCGAGCTCTGGGAGCAGCCGGCTCAGCTGCAGCTTTGGGGACACATTCACCTTCTGTGGCTGGGGGCTGGCAGCCTCCCCCTGCACACTCGGGCAGGTGTGAGCACAGCCGGCTTGCGTGCTTTCACTGAGGACGGCGGGTGGCTGCCGCACTGCCAGCTATGTGGCCCTAAAAGTAACGATGAGGATGCGCTAGAACAGCAATAAAGCACCGGCATTCAGACACTGCCCCCGGGTGCCTGGTGCTGAGCTGAGCCTTGTTCAGAGTCGGCCGGACCGTGCCAACAGCGATCCTGCGTTCTCTTCCCTGCTCTGCGTACACAGGAAACTAAGGCTCCGAAAAGCAGTGCCTGGCCCAGTTGCCTCCATGGAGTCGGGATTCGGCTCAGAAGAGGTGACTCCTCACCCCCACCCCGCCGCCCCAGCAGCACCCCTGCATGGCTCCTCACTCCCCACCATCAGCACTCCTGCAGGCAAGCCCTTCAAAGACCCCTCCCCTCCCCGCCTGGGCTGGGGCCTCTTCTCCTTTGTTCAGGAGGCTTTTACCAGAGCCGAGACCACAGCTTTCCTTCTCACCTTCAGGGGCAAGAACCCAAGCCAGAAAAGCCATCATTTCTCCACCTCCTTTCATTCTGATTTCTAGTAATTCTGATCAGACTCTTAATAATTCCCACAGTGACTATTCTTGCTCCCTGCCAGGCACTCGGCTAAGCATGCTCCCATCCCTCTCCTGTGCTCCCGGCCACCCCTTGAAGAGGACTCTGTTACCCGGTCTGGAGCAGAAGCACCTGAGGCTCAGGAAGCTTCAGTCACTTGCCCGAGGTCGGCAGCAGGCCCTGACCCCACGGCACTGACTGCAGAGCCCAGGACCTTAGCCTCATAGGTGCCTGGTCCCCTGTTGCTCCACCTCCTCTCCAGCAGCAATTGAAGTCCAGGGTGCAGGAAAGGTGTCACCTGCACCCAGGGCTCTAGTGGGCACTGAGCAAATGCTAGAGGAACTGATGCTGAATTAACATGTGGTCTACGCCTTTGGATACGCTGTTCGCACTGAGTGTTGTCCTGCTTTATTCTCCTCTAAGCCCATGGCTAGTGATGCTATTCACCTTCCAAAGCTCAGCGAGGCCATCCTCACGCAGGAAACCTCCCCAGACCTCCCTCTCTCCCTCTGCCACAGGAAACTTCTGGACTCCCCCAGATCACGTTGCGCTGCTGCACTATCTGGAGTCTGCCCTGCAAACTCAACCAATGCTATGGACTTCATATCTGAGTCCTTTCCCACCCCAAAACCCTTACCCCCAACACGATGGTATTTGGAGAAGGGAGTAATTACCTTGTGAAGTGGAGCCCTCATGAGAAATTAAGAGCCCTTATGATAATACATGCAGGAGAGAGCTTTCTCCTCCCTGCCCTTGCCCTCTGCCACGCAAGCACGAAGTAAGAAGGCTGCCTGCAAGGCAGGAAGAAGTCCTCACCAGAATCCAGCCACACTGCACCCTGACCACAGCCTGCATCTCCAGAACTGTGACGATTAAACGTCTGTGCTTAAGCTCCCAGTCGACAGTCATTTGTTGGGGCGGCCTGAGCTTACCGAGACACCAAAGTAGTAGACAACTGGGACAGAGAAGGGAAAAGGTCCCAGGCCCCCTTGTTTACAGCATCTGTCTGAACTTTACAAAAAAGGAGAAAAGCCCTTTCATCAGCTCTTATTGATTCTTCCTTAGGGAACAATACATATGTATTTGGTTGTTTGCCTTCCCTGTTTGACTTCAGCCAAACAGACACCGTAAATCGTAAATCGGAAAGAACTTTGCTGGAGGAAAGGACACCAGCTGCGCGAAGCAGGAGAAGTTGAGAAAGACAGAGGTAGGTGAACTCTAGAAGCATAGGGGTATCGGGACCTTCTAACACTTTCTGCTGCTCTTTCAAATCTCACAAAAGACATACCATATTATTGACAAGAAAGGACAAAGGCCATTTGTTTTAACCCAAAAACTAAAATCCAAAAGTGAAAACTTTACACCATAAAACTTCATTATTGAAATTGCTCCTATGTGGAATTCCTCTAAGGAAAACATACATGTTTGGTCCATAGTAACCACTGCGTGTTATTGGGGTTGCTACCACTTCTCCTTCTCACTGTCTGTAGATGCTCCTAGAGGATCTATGCACCACAAGAGTTAAAAGAATGGACCCTGAAGTCAAAACTAACTGGGCTGGAATCGCAGTCTTCGCACTTTGGAGCACAATGCCCAAGGTCACCCATCTTTCTCTGCTTCAGTTTGCTCATCATAAAGAGGGATAGCGATTCCATCTCATTCACAGGCTCGTTGTGAGAACGAAATGGGTCATCCATGTAAACTGCTTGGACATGTGCTTGGCACACATGCATCAACCAGAAGTCAAGTCACAAGAGGATGTCTGGCATCCCTGCAAAGGAGGCAGGATGGTGGGCAGGAAGGAATGCAGAGCCTGGGAACTTTGAAGAAACCCTGAAGTGGTACCAGGCATGGGGTGTCCTTTTGCCAACCTCTGTATGTAGCAGCCCCAAGCAGCCTCAAACACTTGTCCACTAAAGTGGTAGCTTTCCCCAGAGGTGCTTCATCACACAGCACATAAATGCAACCCCAGCGGCGACTCTGCACACCCAGGTCTTGGGCTGCCCCAGGCACAGGAAGCTGATGAGTTACTGCAGTTGTCACAGACTCATCAAGCAGAGTCACGTGCCTCCTACTCACCCCCAGTCGTCGTCATCACCCATCATCACAACAGGTACTCTGGGTTCCAGCCATTCTCCAGTGTTCTTCCAAGACTTCACTTTCTCTCTGCTTGGCTGGCCTTTTCCCAGCTTTCTCAGAGTTGGAATCCCCACTAAACACCATAGTCTCACCTCAGACTCATCTCTTTTAGGAACTCCTCCAGGACTTCTCATGGTGTGGCTGAACAATCACCTACACAGAGTGATTTGTGGTGCTTGTTAACCACAGACCTGCATGCTGGGGGAGAGGGGTGTGACCAGCTGCATTTTTAATAGGCTCCCCAAATAGATACAGGAGAGAGAGTGCTGTCCTGAGAGCCAGCCTTGCAAACCTCACACTGAGCGGCTCCTCTGTTACCTGTACTCCCCAGTCCTTTCCCCCGACCTCTGGGAACACATCAGGTCCTATTCCAGGTGACCTGCTAACAGGAAGCCTCCTCTCACTAGACTGTGAGCTACTTGAGGGCAGGCACCATGCCTGAATTCTATTTAAGTTCTCAACTGCTCCAGCAATCCATCCTTGGCCCCTCTTTTCTCTCACTTCTTCATCACCCATCCATCACCGAGGCCTGATTCTCTACCCTCAACAGACTTCTTGATCTTGGTCACTTGTCACCTCTCTACCCTGATGACCTCAGTCCCAACTACCATCCTCTCTCCCCATGGACTACTGCAATGGTCTAGTCACCGATCCTTCTGTTTCCACCCCTGCCCCCAACAGCTTTCTTCCCACACAGCACTCAGAGCAATCTTTTAAAAGCAAGTTAAACATCTACAAATTATATATTCACAAAAGCACTGGTATCCAGAAGGTATGAAGAATGCTAAAAACTCAACAGTAAGAAATGGGTAATAGAAAATACTTAAATTGTTTTAAAAAAAAACAATTTTAAGAAATGGGTGATAGACCCTGACACTTCACCAAAGAGGATAGAAGTCTGGCAAATACACATGTGAAAAGATATTCACAGCCACTTGCTATTGGGCCACTTGATATTGGCCACTTGCTAAATGCAAATTAAAATCATGATAAGAAACCAGCAGCCCATTAGACTGGCTAAAATAAAAAGTACCAAAATTCAAGTACTGACAACGATACCAGACAATTAGAATTTTCATACATTTGTTGATTGGAATTAAAAATGGTATAGCCACAATGGAAAATAGTTTGGAGGTTCTTATAAAATTAGGTGTAAATTTACCATATGTCCCAGCAATCCAACTCCTGAATATTTACCCTAAAGAAGCAAAAACATGTGCTCACACAAAAACCTGAACACAAATGTTTATAACAGGTCTTTTCATAATTGCCAAGAGCTCAAGTGAGAGTCAGAACTCAAGTGAAATTTCAGGGGTGAACAAACCAGGGTACACTTATACAACGGAATGCTAGTCAGCAAGCTGGCTGACACACATGAAGCACGCTTGGATCTTGAATCACGATGCTTCCAAGTGGCCCTTGGAAGGCTACATGGACAATTTCACTTACATGACATTCGTGAAGAGACAAAATATCAGCAGTGGAGAGCAGAGCTGCAGTTGCCAAGTGTTAGAAGTGGGGAGCCTGGGACTAGATGGGGAGAGCAGGAGGGTGGCTTTGGGGTGGTGGAGCATTCTGTGCCCTCTGTGGGGAGATGGTAGTTCTACCAATCAAAACATGTGCTAAAGGTCCTAGAACTTGGGCCTCCCTGGTGGCGCAACAGGTTGGGTCTCAGCACTATGAAGCTATCAGCAGCCACTACAGCAGGAGTTTGATCCCCAGCCAGGGAGCTTCCCACATGGCACAGCAGACCTCTCCTGTCTCATCCTCTGCTCCCCTCAGCAGTGTATCTCAGTTGATCTGCCTGTTCTGCTCTCCACTCTGTCTTTGATGAATCCTCTCACTACCCCGCATCTCTGGCCTGCGCCCTAGTTCTTCTATGCATAAATAAATAAATCTTTTTTTTAAAAAAAAAGGTCCTAGAACTCTACACATAAATTATTTTTTACCGCATGGCAATGTACAAAATTAAATCAATTATAAGAATAAGTCAAATCATGTAACCTCCTTGCTCAAAATCCCCATCTTAGGATAGAATCCAAACTTCTCTCCAGAGCCCATGAGTTGCCACCAGATCTAGTTTGGGGTACCAGCCTTGTCACATATTCTACCCCACAACCTCTTCCCCCACCCTGCTATCCTTTACTTCCCCTTGGCCCCAACTCTCTCCCCTCCCTCTTAATCTCAACAACATCACTTCATTCATTAACATCCTCTAGTTTTTGTAAGTATTTCACTTTGTCAAATCTTCTGCTACATAAACGTTCAATACTGTTCTTTGTCATTCTGATTTGCTTTACTAGACTTCAATGCCTTCCATTCTGCTATAAATGGTGCATTTTGTGTTTCTTTTTTTTTTAAAGGTTTATTTATTTAATGCATACAAGCTGGGGTACAGGACAGAGACGTGGGGCGGCGAGAGAGTTCACCAGAGACAAAGTGGGGAGCAGAACAGGCAGATGCAGGGAAATACACTGCTGAGGGGAGCAGCAGGCGAGACAGGAGAGGTCTGCTGTGCCATGTGGGAATCTCCCCAGACGGGCATCGAACTCGCGTCGCCACTGCTGCCAACACTCCACAGTGCAGCGCTTAACTGCTGCGCCACCAGGGGGGCCCCATTTTGTCTTTCTTTAGGCTGAATAGTATCCTTCTGTGTGGATCCACTGCCTCTTCTTGATGCAGCCATCTGCTGGTGGACTTTGAGGCTGCTGCCACATTGGCTATCGTGGATACTGCTATTGTAAACACTGCTTCTTGAAGCACACAGCTTCTTAAGCGAATGGTTTCATGCTCTTTGGAGAGATGCTCAAGAGTGAGATGGCTGGAGCCACCGTGTACACACTTTTAGTTGGGTAAATCCAGATCACTTTCCATGGTGGCTGCACCTGTCTAGTCACGTCTCAGATGCTCCTTCTCGAGCCTCTTTACCTACCCTGAGACTCACATGCTGTTTCCACTACCTGGAATTCTTTATCACAGGTATTTCCAAAACCTACACCCAAACTTCAGTAAAGTCTTCGCTGAAATATGAAGTGTTCAGAGAGAACTTCTTTAACTTTCTTATAATGGCATCTCCCTTATATTGCTTCATTTTTCCTCACGGCTTTCATCACTGATACCACATGTCGTATTCATTTTGTGGTTATTTTCTATTATATTTCCCCTCCAGTATATAAATGCCATGAGGGCAGAGATCTTGTCTGTGCTGTTCATCTTTGCATCCCCATCACCTGCCCATCACAGGGCAAGAGCTCCAGAAACATGCTAAAAGGATGAATGAATTTGAATAAACTTAAGAGATGAACAATCCGTGATGACATTCCCAATGCTTTGAACTTGGATTTATACTTGTCAAATCATCCTGTAAATCACCTGCCCACTTGGCCCCTGAGTAAGGCAGTTCCAGCCTGGAATATTTAATTCAGCTATTGTTGTCTTTAAAATGTAGTAAGTTGAACAGTTCCCTTTTAATGCAATTTAAAATACATTTTAAATTGCATTAAATGCAATTTAATGCCTGGCAGGAGAATGAGCTTAATGTCACACAGGTTTCCTAAGGTTGGCAGAAAGTTACCAGAAGTGCTATTAATGTAGACAAAGAAGTCTGGGGGCTTGGGGGACACACACACACCACCTTTTCAAGGAAAACAGATAAATGAGCAATTCTTGAACACCTACTCTGTGTGGCCCAGGCACTCCCTAAGGGTTCCCATCTAGTCCTCCAACCACCCTTCAAGGCCGGTGATTGATTCCATTTTCAACAGTGAAAACAACAACAGCAACCCCCAGTGGTGGGTGACACGCCCACTGTCGCAGTGAGAGACCACACCTGGATTTCAAGCTGTCTGTGAGGCTTCCAGCCTCACTCTTTTTCCACTATGGATTTTAGAAGCAATATTCAGGGACTGGAGGAACCAAACAGGACGTGTCAACCTCAAAGAAGAAAGATCAAGATGGACCATCTTCAAAGAACAGCATGGACAAGTGTGCTGAAGCAAGAGGCTGACAACCTACCAGTGAATGCACACCTGCTCCGTAACAGTCATGTAGTGTCTCAGTTAATGTACAACATCATTACTGAAAGAGTTGCTACCATGCACAAAGGCGTGAGAGACTGTTTACCCCAACAGAATGGCATAAACCCCACAAGCAGGCAGTCACTGAGAATTCTCTACCCCTGCCCCATGCCAGGGAGCCATTTACAGTCAGTTGCCTTAAAGACAGAACAGTATGAAGACAACTGTGTAGAGACGGTCTTTGGCTACTTCCTTTATTACAGGTCAGTTTTGCACCTAGCATAGGAACTGGGTCTCCATGAAAGCCATTTAAAATGCAGAGTTTTGGCAATTAGGACATATTCAAAGGGATTTTTGGTGATGAATGGAAACACACAGCTTCATTGGGAAGACAAAGAACAGAGACCACTTGTCATGTGGGAAGTGTTGTTACAGGGGAATAAATCCAGTTCCAGTCACGTGCAGAGAGAAAGGGGCAGGGCCACGGCCCACGGACCCGGGAAGATTGCTCATAGGTCACCTAGACCCTGGGGACACAGCTTGCATCCTGCAACTCCTTGAAGAAAGGGAACCAGGTCTCCCCCAGCCCTTCGCCTCAGCTCCTGCTGCAACGCCAAGTGCAGGCTGCGCTCAGAGCACCTGACACCTCCCTCTGACATTTCAAAGGGGTCTGGAGGTGAGAATATCGAAATTCAGATGATCCCAAAGTTCTCAAATGAAGGCTTCCTTAAAGACCTCATTAATAACAACACAACTTGGAACACCTAAATCGAGGTGCCTTGGTCCCCATCACCTGTCCTCTAACAACTCACTCGGTGACATGGGACAAGCACCCAGTGTCTCTGACCTCCACCTCTCGGGCTTGGTTCATAAGACTGTTAGGTCCCTTTCAGAACCCAGTCATTATCCTCTCCTGTCCCAGACAGAAACTGGAGAGTCCACAATAATCTGGCAGGATGGATTTGAAAATCCGTGTGTGATTTCTTGGATACAGAGAAGGATGCGAGGAGACAAAGGGAGAGAAGGATTCCACGCCAGCCCTGCCACATGCTGCGCCCAGGACACACACCTGCACAGGATTAACAGCAGTCTCAGCACCTACTGAGAGCTCATCCCCATCAGCCTTGATCTTCACATCTGTAGAGTGGGGTTAACTCCGCCCACTCCCAGGGCTACTGGGACAGCGTAAAGCACCCAGCAGCACCCAGCAGACACCTACTGTGTGTACAACCCTTTACCGAAACATTCTCTACCCATCCAACC
Organism: Scalopus aquaticus; assembly: GCA_004024925.1. Lineage (NCBI taxonomy): Eukaryota > Metazoa > Chordata > Mammalia > Eulipotyphla > Talpidae > Scalopus > Scalopus aquaticus. The sequence goes on along the minus strand of PVIJ01004210.1, from coordinate 48,231 downwards.
CAAGCAACAGACAAACTCCAACTCCAAAGACGTTTCAAAGTCCTGTCATAGCTAGACGGACTCTCCATGTCAGGTGGTCCAACTCTCTTCTACCTCTGGGATGGACAAAGGGGGCAATGTGGCTCAGAGGGGCACAGAGACTTGCCCAAGGACTTACATGTTCTGCAGCAGCGGAGCCTGATCCAGAACACAGAGTGGCAGATGCTACAGGTCAGACGAGGCACACACAGAACCCTTTGTAGGTTCCACTCTCACTAAAGAAACTAAGAACTCCCTACTTAGAACCAGTGCTGAAAAATAAAAAATACAGAACTTCTCACTTTTGCATTGTTTAGAGGACTGCAAGAGAACAGCAGCATTGTTGTCTGTCCCTGAGATGCAAGGTTTTCTTGAATAAACTAGGAAATGAAGGTCAGAGTTCCTTGCTAGCAGCCTCTCCTGGTTACTCTGCTCTTCTTTCCCCTCCCCATTTCTACTTTTTTTAGTTTATACTTGGAGCAGATCTATTTCCACTAGAACCCTCTCTGGACAAGGTGGGACATTTCAGGCTGAGATAATAGTACAGGCCCCAGCAAGTACAAACAAGACAATCACACGACTGTACTATCCAATGATGCAACAGGACTTCTCCCCATGCCTAACAGCTCCAGCATGGGACAACTAGAAAGTGCTAAATTCCTAAGGCATACCAATAACTCGGGGTTCAGGACCCAAGTGTCCTCATAAACAATATGCTCAAAATCCTGAGACCTTTAGGTGTTTCCGAAGAAATCTCAGTCCAGACTCTACCAAGTGCCACTGGGCTGAGCAGGAGCACTGGAGAGGGAGTCCAGTCAATGTAAGGAGGTCCTGGGCTCCAGTGGGCTCCAGGAGGGAGCAAACTTGATGCTTCCCTCCTGCCCCAGATTTCAGAGAAAAGTATTTATCTTCAGGGAGCATTCAACAGAAAATCACACCAGATCATGCTGTGCAGAGCTCCCGGCCAGCACACTCCCCAGACAGGGTCTCCCAGACCTCAGGGCCCAAATCCAAGCTCCCCATCGTGCACCTGAGCAAACAGATCCAGAGAGGAGCAGGCTCCCGGCTCACAATACATGCAAAGGGGCATATTGCTAGGGGCAGCCCTGCCATGGACTTCAGTCTAGAGCTGTTCCCTCCCACTGCCCCAGGCTCCTTCCTGCCAGGCCCACCCCCCTCTTCCAAAACCCTGGGCTCACCTCCAGGTTCTGAGGATCCCACCAGGACAAAACGCTCAGAAGCAGGTGGCAGTTTAGCAGTTCGTCCAGAGGGACCTCTGTAGGCCAGAGCAGCTGGGGCTGTGTCTGTCCCCAGTGGCAAGGAGAGACTGCAGCAAGGAACTTTGAAGGGGCTGTCTCTTCACTAAAGGATCCCCTCCCTCTCCCCTCCTCCTCCGTAGTACTACAGAGACATGTGCTCTGCTCTGGAGAAGGTAAGGAGGAAGGTGCAGCTGCTCACTGGGAGGAGAAGGGCACAATCTGCCAGCCGGCTATACACTCACACCTAGCCGAAGAGGAGTGGAAAAGAAAAACCAGAACGCTCTTTCTGCTGCCACAGAATTATTAACCCCTGGTTTCCAGCTTAGCTCCTCACACAGCCACAGCTGAAGCACGAGAAACAATACACTTAACCAATGGAGTGCCAGTCAGAGACATTACATCATCGGTCAGCACTGTCATTGGCTAATAATTCCTAGAAGGCAATGTTCTGCTACGAGGTGCTTAACCCTTTCCCTCCACCATAGCGACCTCTGGAGTAGGGGGGCTAATCCAGCGGTTCCTGCACTTGCTACCAGGACTGTCAGGGTGCTTTCTAAACCTCCAGATGGCTGTGCTGCACCCCACATATCTAAATCACAGCCTTAGAGGGAGCACGGATGTCTTTTAAATAGTGTAGGGCATGTGGGGACCAGCGTTGTATTCAGAAACTCCTCCCCACTAAAAGAGATATGAAATGACACTGTGCTGAGAATGAATGGTGTGCCCAATCCGTTCAGACACCATATCGTTTATTTCCTATACCGAACAGTGGATTGCATTTTGCAGGTATTAAAAGTAAGGCTCATAAAGAATAAGTTGCCTATTCAAGAGATGGAAACCGGCTTTGAAACTCCCTTTGGAATGACCCCTTTGAAGCTCCCACTTGAAGAAAAACAGGTCATTTGTCTACTTATTGCCCCCAGGATTCTAGAAAATATAGATCTTCTTGATGAATTGGAAAATGGCAGGAAGCTGTGAGGAATTGGGGAATGAAGAGAGGAGAGAATTCTCACAGCAGGTGTGCGAGGCTCATGGACCTGGCAGAGCTCGGTCCTCTTCCCCAGCTCAGTCCTTCCATGGCCAAGCTCACTTTCTCTAGGGAGCCTTTTCCTAGCCCCAGACCTGAGGAGCACACCCCTGCCCCAGCCTCCTCAGATGCCCTGGGTCGGTGGGCTATGGCTATTTGTTTATTGGGTAAAACTACAAGATTAGAACTGTTTCTACCTTCTCTACCAACATATGGCCAATGTCCACCATAAAGAGTGCTCAATCAGACTGTGGTTAGAAGGGACATGGTTAGAAGGAACAGGGAGGGAGGGAGGGAAAGAGAGAGGAAGGAGGGCGGTTGGGGTAAAGGGAGGAGGTATCTGTTGAAGTTCTAAATAGCATCACTCCAAGATGGGAAAAGCAGAGAACTGGAAGCCAGGAGACCACCATGAACTAATTTTCATAGCCTGGGCAAGTTTGTTGTTGGGGAGCCTAAGTTTTCTTGTCTGAAAATAAGGGCATCAGCACCTTCCTCCTAGGAAGTTATAAGGATCAGCTGAAAGGCTGACTCAGGCTAAGTTGTGTGTCTCCACTCTCTCCCTAGAACTCACCCACTGTGTTGGCTGACATCTAAGTGCTGACAATTCCCATATTTTATCTCTGGTCCAGATTCCTCCCACCACCAGGTCTCCCCATGAAAGTCTTGGGGCATCTCCAAGAGAGCATCTGAATTTCTTCCTCTAACCACAGCCTGCTCCTTACTGGTCTCCTCCAAACAATTTTTTTTTCTAATGGAGGTGATTTTCAGATGGCATATAGTCATCTGTCCATAAAGTGGATAACTCAGTGGCATTCGCAGTTTTGTGCAATCACCACCACAATGTAGCTTGAAGACATTTTATCACCCCAAAAGGAAACCCCTAACCCTTTAAGCTGTCCTGTCCCATCTACCTTGGAAAGCACCAATCTGCTTTCTGTCTCTATAGGTTGACCTATTCTGTATATATAATATAAACAGAATCATATGTGACTTTTTGGCTGGCTGCTTTCATTTAGCATGCTTTCAAGGTCCATTCACATTGTAGCTTTATCAGTATTCCATTCCTTTTCATGGCTGAGTAATATTCCATTGTAAGTGTACACCCCATTTTGTTTATTCATTCACCTGTTGATGGACATTTGCCATCCACCCAACCTTAAACTTAGACTCTTCCCCTACCAATATTCTTGACATCTAATGTATCAGCAAGTCTTATCCATTTTACACCCAAAATAGAGCTCTAATCCTTCTAGTTTTCTATGCCAATGCTACCCTGTAGCCAAGACACCAGAAGCCCTCTCATTTATTTCCTAATTTGTAACAAGATGCCATTCTCTCTACTCCTTTCCATGCAGTTTGTTGCTGCAAACACAAATACATCTATTTAGTTCAGTGAGCACCTTTCTTCACGGAGTTTGCCTCGTAGAGGCATGAAAAACAGCAAACCAATATATACTATAACATCAGGTCCCTATAGGCTTCAAATCCCAGTGACGTTTTACTGCACTTTCAATAAAATCCAAGATCAACATGTCCTTGCCAGGCCCCATCTGCTTCTTGACATATCTTAGACCACTTCCCAATAACACGGGGATCCATTCCCCCACCCCATGACCTTTGAACAAGCTGTTCTCCCTCTCTCTTCATCTTAGCATTGCTAGATCTTTCTCACCCTCCTACCACAGGGTAAAATTATTACTCCTTAGAGCAACCTTCCTGACCACCCTCAGGTAGGCGAGAACTATCTTTCATTCATTTCTGCCATTTAACATTGTGCTGAGCTCTTGGGATAAAACCATGTGTGATCCTCTGGAGCCTTTGGTCTAGTAGGGAAGTCAACAAAATGGATAAACAAGTGCTGTGAAGATAGAATGGAAGGGAGGGGACCTGCTATACACAGGATGGTCCGAATGGTCTTTCTGAGGAGGTGATATCGGAGCTGAAGGATGAGGAGTCTTTTACTTGTTATCACACGCAGGCCATGTAGGCAGTGCTCCATCCCTCCATGTCTGCTTTTGAAGAATCAGCATTAATGTCTGTCTCTCCCCTACTAGGCTGAATTGAATTCCCAGCACCAAGGACACTCAGGAGGCACTCAATACATGTTGAGTGAATTAAAAATTGATATATAAATACATTCATTAATTAAATAATTAATCCACCAATGAAATCACCTCATGGAGCCTAATCACATGGTTTTGATGGTTGATATTGTTACAGTTATTACTTCATGGCAAAAGGACACCTAATCTGTGGGGCTTGGGAAAAGGCCAGATTGACTGTAAAATGAGAATAAAAATGCCCTGTCTTGGAGTGTTACTGGAAAACCAGGAGAGAGTGCATCATATAATAGGCACTCAACTAGCAAGTGGTAGTCACAGTGGCTATTACAACTTAAGGCTCGCACCTCTGAAAAACGAATTCACTTAAACTCCAAAATTCACTTTCAGAGACAGTTATGAAGTTCAAAGGCAAGAGAAATGGACACTTCAATAGCCTGCTCTGCACTGGACTCAGGGCAAAGCACTCTCAGTCAGTTACCTCCTGGACTTCCCCAGTCCATCCTGTGAGCCCTTCCTTCCCAGCCAAGGCCCTTCTCACATCCCATGTCCTTCTGCCAGGAATGCTGGCTGTTCACAGATCAGTTGAGTTCCTTTTCAGGAACTGTCTTGCTGAAGGGACAAGCAAAATAGAGGCCCCCCTGTGAGGGTGTCCTGAACCTACTGGCTGGTCATCAGTTCAAAGGCCTGACTCCCCTTCCTCGGGGAGCAAAAGAGGCATTGGCAGGACTGCATCACAGGCCAGCCTCTCCAGCTGGCCAGTCCTGACACTCACTCCTCACCCCTGGAGAGTGAGACCATTCCCAGGAATCCTCCTACACAAAACCCTCAGCATCTCTGTGTCTTTTTTCAGGGAACCCAACCCGTGACTAGTGAGCAAGATGATCTCATTTTATATCAGAAAATTGAGGTTGCAGAAAGGTTGACAATGTCCCCAAGGGGCATTTAGCATATAGGTAAAGTGACTTTCTGGTCTGATGCCCAATGACACCTTGCTCTCCACTACAAACTAACAGCTGAGATGGGGCCTTGGTCAGACAGAAAGGGGAGCCCAGGGAGAGGGGGAGGACAGAAGATCAGAAATAGGGGGCAGAGGAGCCTTTCACCATCATGCAGGGGTCATCCCAGGCGTTCCAGGTAAAATACGAAGAAGATCTATGGGTTGGAAAAGCAAACATCACATGGTGATGATCCTGGCCAGATCCATGCCCAGCAGCCAGGGAGCAGGGGTCCTGGGCAGACGTGGCTGCCTTAAGGGGCCAGAGTACAGGCAGCCAAGTCCAACACAATAATGACAACTTAGCAGCTTCAGGTGCTCCAGCCTCCATCCATCTTCCACCGAGCTGAGGAATAACTTGGTCAGTGATCACAATTCTTCCCCTGCCCTCCTTCATCCCACGATGAATTCCTACATCATCTAAGGCTGCATTTTAAGGTCTGTGTATGTTTTAGTCCCCTGTCATGCTCATCCCAGCTCATTTACCACCTACAATAAACCCTGATCCGATTTAACGATGTTACAGAGATGTTCTAAGTCGAGGTAATGGACTTTTCCCAGTTTATCTTTGCCAAAGAAAATCTAACTAGAATTCCTGCTATCTCATTAATCACTGTGCTCCCCCACCCCCACCCCGCATCAATACAGGCAGCTTTCAGATCTGCCCTCCTACTCCAGTCGCTACCCACTGGTCACCTCCTCACTGAAGCCTTCCTGGTTCCCTCAGGGTCCTCCTCTCCACCCTGGGTGCCCCTTACTCCAGGGCTCTGTAATTGTTCCTTCCCCTGTCTTCCTCAGCCCCAGGAGATCCTCCAAGGCCCTTTTCCCGAGCTGCTAGGGCTCAGCACACTGCGTGGCACACAACGAGAATCCAACAAATGCGGAACAAACACACCGGACGCTGTATCAAGCGCTAGTCTCTGCTCCTCGCTGGCCAAGGAACCGCTCCGAGATTTTCTGCGGCGCCGCAGGATGACTGGGAACAGAAAACGGCTCCACGCACCTGACCTCCAGCCCTAGGGGAATAGGTCGTGAGGGTCGGGAGACCTAGGCGGGTGCTGGAAGCCGGCTCATAGTACGGGCCGGCCGCCGGCGGTCCCGGCTCGCCTGCTCTCCCCCTCGCCCCTAGCGCGAGGTGGGGAATCTTAGGAGCCGCTACCCTGCGCCCCTCTGGCTCCAGGGCCCCACAGCTATTTCCCTCACGCAGACCAGTCTGTCCCAGAGTGGGGCCCTGGGCCCGGCAGCAGCAGCCTGAGGAGGAAGCGTGGCGCGGCAGCAGCTCCTGGCCTCGCTCCCGGGCCCCTCCGCGCGTCCGCATCCCGCGGGCACCGAGCGGGAGCGCCTGGGGACGCAGCCCGGTGCCGGGACGCGGCGGCGAGGGGCTGGGCCCCGCCGCCAGAAACCCTCAAAGTCTACTTCGCCGCGGCGCGCTGCCTACCGTGCGAGCTGCAGGGAAGTCGCGCGGTGGGTGCTCCAGCCGCTGCGCCCGCCTGTGGATCCGCTCTGGGTCCCCGGCTCAGCCTCCTTCCCCGACCGAGCTTGAGCGCCTCCGCCCGGCGGCCCGCCCCCCCCCCATCGCGGAGGCCCCCATTGGCTCGACGGCCACGCCACGCCCCCTAGAGGCCCCGCCCCGGAAGGCCCCGCCCCCGCGCCCCTCCCGCATCTCCCCACCCCTTGGCTCCTTCAGCATCTCCAAGCAGGGAAAGTTGCTGCTGCACTCTCTGAGCTCTCCGCGGGCTCAGGCAGCCTAGCGAGGTAATAAGTCTCGATCCCAAGAGAGTCTGCTACCCTCGGGGAGTGCGAAGAGTGCAGTGTCCTTGGAAGTTGGCTTTGAGAAAGTCACCCGACCTCCGTGGACCTGAGGAGGTGCCTCCAGAGAAAGCTGGCAGCCACTGGCAGCAGATGTCTCAGGCGCTGTGCTGGGCACTGAGCACAGGGGTGCAATGGGATGGAGGAAGTCCATCGCCCTCAAGGAGTTTGCTTGGGAGCAGGTCTTAGGCAAGTAAGCAAAGAAGATAATGCCAGATGGTTACACGCATTGGGAGAGGAAAAGTGATTGTAAAGAAGGGGGCCTGGTATGCTATAAATAAAATGGTCTCCGAAGGCCACTTGGGGAGCTGACATTTGAGCTACTTGTTGAAGGATAAAAGCAATTCCAGAGCTGGGGGAAGAGCATACCTATGGGAGCCAGCAAATGTCCTGGGGGTGCTGAAGCTGGCACTGGAGACTGGATGCAAGAATTAGGTGCCAGCCTGGTTAGAGCTCCCTTTCTGCCTTGTGGACCACGGGCTGCCTCCTCCTCATCCTCTATTTTCCTCCCCCTCCCTTCTCCCACATGAAGGGTAGTAGCAAACATCTCTCTGATGCCTATTCTTTCAGGGCACTAATCCCACCATGAGGTCCCCACCCTCCTGACCTCATCCAAATCTAATCACCTCCCAAAGGTCCCAACTCCAAATTCTATCACACTGAGTTAGAACTCAAATCAGGGGCAGCGGGGACTGCTGTGCCTTCTGGGAGTTTACTGCATAAGTGCAGAGATGACGGAGACTTAGGCCAAGCTGGTGACAGCAGATATGGGAAAAGGGGACCGACTGAAATTGATCTTGAGACTGTCCATGAAAGTCTTAATGACAAATTGGATTTGGGGTATGAGGACAACAGATGTATGAAGAGTGGCTCCTTGATGTTCAGCCTGGGGGGCCCCCTGGGATTCTGTGCTATTACCAACATAGGAGTAACAGGGAAGAACAGATTAGAGGCAGAAGGAAATCAAAGTCTCCACTTTAGACATGTGAAACCTATTACATACTTACCAAAATAGTGCCAGAGATTATTAACTAATTAATATTCTCATAATACCTTCACGGTGGAGAAGTACGTCCACTATGCCCATGTTGTAGATGAGCACCCTGTTGTAGGTAAGATTTTGTAGAAACAAGAACACCGAGGGGCTGAGCAACTTGCCCAAGATAGGTGTTCTTTCAAAACCTTGGGAATCTTAGGGAGGGGGGGATAGAGGAGGGGGGAAGAACTGAGGCCCCTGCATTGAAGACAGGAAAAAGTAGAGGCATACCGCTTCAGATCAGTAGGTAGGTTTAATAAGTAAGGGAACTTACAACGTTTGTCTTGGGCAGCCACAGAATGAGTAGATCACACCCGCCCACCAGAACCTTAAAAGTTTATATATATATCGCCTTAACCAGGTTCAGTTACATATTCAGTCCAGATGGTCTCAACAACACATTACTAGAGCCTCAAGGGAGCATCCTTGAAGCGGCTCCAGCTATGGAAACAGTAGGCAGGAGGTACATTCCAAGGACAGGGGGAGGAGTAAGGAGTCTCTGATTGCCCAAATTCTGCTCTCAGGTCAACTGGTGGGCATGTCTCCTTGATAGTCTTCTGCAATAGAGGTGGCAGGACACACCAGCCTAGAGCACAGATGACAGTCAAGGGCTGGAGATCAGGACCAGGGAGGCCTTGGCTGGGGCTGTGTGAGACCCTAAGAAAGCATGGAGTACAAGACAGGAGTGCCAAGGACAGAGTGAGCCCTTGGAAGACTCTCAGCATCTCCACTGGCTGCAGGACCCTAAGTAAGTAACCTCTGTTAATAAGCAAGAGTGACCTGAATTCAGTAACTAAGAGGGACTAAAACTAGATCAGGAATGACAAACTCTAATACTCTTAGGAACAGGTAGTAATGTAACAAATGAAGCTGGCAGGTTATGAGAGAACAGGGAGGGGTGAGGACTGTGGCATGCTGAGGTGGACACAGCTACCTAAGGGACATCATTAAACCCATGTACGGGAAGAATGTACCCTATTGGCCACACCTTTCCACCTCTGGATGAGACAATAACTCAGATCCTTTCATGAAACTTCCTTGCCCTTTCTGTTCATACACAGAACAACTGTGAGAAATAAGAGGACTGAGGAAATCTCAGCTCAGAAACCCAGCATAGTGTTTATGGCATTTGGCCAACCTCTGCTCCTACCCACCTGGCATAGCCTTTCCAAGCCTCTGTTTCCCTACTTATAAAATTGCTTGCAACTCTAATATTTTGAGTTCAATCATAATAATAGTTTTTTTTTTAAAAATTTGTATTCAAATATGCACAGGGGAGTTCTATAGGGGCAAATTGTCCAGATGTATAACTCAAAAAAACTCACTAGTATCTGTTATAAACAAAGAGGGAAAAATGAAACGGGGATAGAGAGGTTTAGATGAGAAGCCAGGCAAATTATGGCATGGAAAATTATTTTTTCATTGCAATATGAATAAGAAAAGGAAAGCAATTAGAGGAAGAAGCTCTTAATGATTTCTATTGAAAATCCAATGTATCGTAACCAGTTCTATGTATCACCAAGGGTTTTGCAGTAATAAGATTCTCCTATCATATACTAGAGGTCACTTCATCCTAGCATGATTTATTCTTATGTGCTGGGCTTATGTAATGAAAAGAGCCTGAAAACAGATAATTGCTCTCCATAGAGTCTACCCCTTTTGTCCTCACTTGAGATAATGTTTAAAGCAGGAGAAACAGCTTATGATTTTATAAATCACTGGATTGTGTGTAGGAGGGTGACGTGGGGATGGCAGCCAGGAGATTTGACATACCTCTTTAAAACTTCTTTATCAATAAAAAGAGAGCTGGGGGCCTCCCTGGTGGCACAGCGGTTAAGCACTGCGCTGTGGAGCTGTCGGCAGGCAGCAGCGATGCGAGTTCAACACCCAGCCGGGGAGAATCCCACATGGTGCGGCAGACTCCTGCCTCGCCCGCTGCTCCCCTCACAGTGTACTTCTGATCCGCCTATTCTGCTCCCCACTCTGTCTCTGGTGAAGCCTCTTGCCACTCCACACCTCTGGCCTGTATCCCAGCTGTATGTATAAATAAATAAATCTAAATAAATAAATAAATAAATAGAGAGCTGGATCAAAGTGGCTTCCTAGAAGACATATGTATTTATATGTTCACATTTATTTGGGGGAATATTTCAATCCCTAGGTCCAGATAGTTTCACAATTCTCTACCTCCCAGGCCACAACACCCTAGAGGCAGGGGTGTTACCCATGTGGGGCCAATCAGATGCTCTCGCCTAGGACTTTGTCTCAAGGATGGAGAGAGACTGGACTGACTGTGAGCCTAGTGCTGGTGGCTGCAGCAACTGCAGCCTGAAGGTAGGATCAGTAGCTGCTGTTGGGTCAGAATGTTGGTGGCCAAACTCCAGAGTCCCTTAGCTTCTGCCACTTTTCAAGCCTGGTCCTTCATGCCATCCCTGTCCCCCATCAGATTTTATTTGTGAATCTCCCATCTCTGCAAATTCCCAACTTGCATTAAGATCCCACATTATTTCGCTTGCTTTTAACCAAGAATCCTGATGGATCCAGGAAGGAAAGAAACATATTGCATCATGGGACCCTCCCCTGGGGAACAATTCAATGAAGGAATTTGCATTCATATGGATGCCCCCTTGTGGCTGATACACACATTGTCTCACCAAGAAATCAAGCACCATGGGGTGAGGGTGATTAAAAAGGATATTTATTTTTGATAAGAAGAACCCAAATCTGCTGCTCTGAACACAACTTAAAAAAAAAAAAGTGGGGCCTCCCTGGTGGCTCAGTGGTTAAGCACTGCACTGTAGAGCTGTCGACAGCGGCGACACGAGCTCAACGCCCAGCCAGGGAGATTCCCACATGGCACAGCAGACCTCTCCTGCCTCACCCGCTGCTCCCCTCAGCAGTGGATTTTGGTTGATCTGCCTGTTCTGCTCCCCGCTCTGTCTCTGGTGAACCCTCTCAGCACCCCACGCCTCTGGCCTATACCCCAGCTTGTATGCATAAATAAATCTTTAAAAAAAAAAAGTGAGTAAACATTATGACAAAACAGCTGCAGAAACAAGCCCTCTTGTATGTAAATTTGACAGTTTGCAAAGACCTTTCACATAAATTCCCTCATTTCATATGTACTCCGTGAGCTTGGCAGGTTAGATCATATTCATAGTTCACAGATTACATTAATAAAAACTATTATTTATTGGACAATTTTTATGTACCAAGCACTGTGTTAAATGTGTTACCTACCCATGAAGAAATCCTGTGAAGAAAATGTTATTCCCATTTTATAGATGAAGTCGAGGTTTGCACAGGTCATACAGACTACACATAGTTGAGGGGAGAACTCAAACTCGTTCTGACAATGAGTCACATGTGCTGTTAACCGGTGTCATATAATACAGTGAATGATAGCTGTACCAATCCAGCTAAGGTTAGCAGGACTAACTTTATTTTTTTTCCAGCTAAACATTGTTTTTTCTTTATTTATTTTCATTAATTTAATTTTGGAGTTACATTTTCGCTCTTCCATATGTTCACATATCCAATTCACCCTCTACCCAAGCAACCATGCCAACACCCCCTCTGCCTTCCTTCTCCACCTCCTCCTTGCTCCTCCCTGTTCCCTCTGGTCAGGATTAAATTCCTTCCCTGAGTTCAGGATTTAACTGTTAGAAGCCAAACCCCGGTCCTAAGTTAGGAGTTTCTGTCCTCTTTGACTATGATTTGTTGTGACCATTGGCAAGAGTTGATTTGGTTGTGTATCCATGGCAAGACTTTTAAGATCAAAGGAAAGGTCTTTTAGTATATCTTCCTATCTCTCTGGCTATCATGGTGCCAAAATCTGCACAAAGATGAATCGTTACTGATTGGAAGATTGAGCAGGGGGTACAAGTGCAAAGGTCCCTGTCAGGGGGGGAAATACTGTGATCAGGTGGAGGAGTAAGAGCTCAGGAGTGTGTCCAGAAAGGGTTGATAGAGTCATCAATTCCTTTTGTCAAAGAATCATATTGCACACTGTAAATACCTCCAAATTGTATTAGAAATAAATTCATTTACAAAATTCCTTTGGCACACAAGAGAAAATGGAACAAGTAAAACTTTCCAATTTCACCTGTTTCTTCAGATTGCAAAAAGGTTCTTTTAGAAAGAGAGGGAGGTAGGGCATAGAATATAAGAAATCTGGAAATATTAGTTCATTTGTCATCATGAAGCAATTCACTTCTGAGCCCTGTCAAAATGAGGCGTGTGTTTAGAATAGGATGACATCTCTGGTTCTCTTCCAGAAGTCCCAATAAAGAGTGAGAGGTGCCATAGCCTTGTCTGGAGTGAAGGTGGATTCCGAGCTGAAGATTTTACTGCCTGCTTGTTTGTAGCACAAAGCATTTTTGCTGAAGTTGCAAACGGTTGTCATGGCGACCAGGAAAAAAAAGAAGTTTCCAGTCCTTGGAGTCCCCCTTTAGGGGAGGCAGATGTCAGTGGGTGTTCTTTTGTAATTAAGGGTGCTGAAGGTTTTAACTGATCAAATCATTTTCAAGGTCACAATCAAACACATCTGCAGCCACAAGTCAAAGGCAATAGCTCCAGTGGGATGGGCAACAGAAACACCGAGCTAGATGGTTTTCACTGCTGGCTGCAGCGGTGAATCACCAGTGCCTGGGTCACTGTAGCTCCAATAGCTAGGGCATGAGGACTGGGTGTCAGCAGGCATATGTGTGTCAGCCTCCCACTGTGACACCATTGTGTAGTCAAGGTCAAAAAGGGTTGAGCTGGAGATTGAGTGCTGAGGTCACAGCTCCCGCCTGCTGCATGATGTTGGGTCAGAGTTGGATCCATCACTCCTCCAAGCGCTGGGAGCTTCCACTGTAAAACTGGATACTCTACTGGACTTTGCAGGGTGGTGAAGCTTAAACATGAAAGTACCTGGCAGATACCAAGACCTCAGTATTCTTGCATTTGAGTTAGAGCCATCATGGGGGTGGCAAACCCAAAACCACTGTTTTGGATAAAACTTTTTTTTTGCTCTCGACTTCTACATAGCGTTTCTCAGGTCTGTTAGCCTCGGGATACAAGCAAGCTACCCCCTCCTTGTCATTGTTTTTCCATTGTAAACCCCACTGAAGTTTGTCTCCCTATAGGTTCATTTCTATATAGAACCATCTCATTTCAGCCACGTTCAATCACCGAGGAATAGCCAGACAAGGATGAAAATAGATTCCCTACATAGAGAGGCAAAAACTGGTTAAGGTGTGAACCCTGGAATTAGACTAGATTAGTCTGTGCTTAAATTCCTGTTCTACTACTTGCTAGTAGTGTGATGTGTCTGATGTCCCTTATCTATAAAATGGGGATAAAAATGATGCTGATGATACCTACTTTCTAGAGTTGTGGGGAGGATGAAATCTACTAACATACATAAAGTTCTTAGAACACATAGTAAGTACTCTTCAGCTTTTCTTGCAAGTGAGGAAATCCTAGATTTTCACAACAAGAACCACAAACATTATCATTTAAAGCCCAGGCAATGAGCAGGCCCCTTGTTCTCTGGTCTATGAAGGCGTGTGACCCAGCGGTGCAGAGCTTGGCAATAAGCGCCACTGGTTTCTATGCCATTTGTTTATTGGAGTAAGGGTCATGAGTTTTACAACAGCCTCTACCATATCTGGCATCCACCTCATCCCTGCTACAAAGATATTTGATCCTCTTGCTTCTCCCTCTTTCACCTTTCTTCTCTTTCTCTGACCTCTTATAGATGATGTGACAGTCGACTTCGGTTGCTCATCTTTGGAAGTTACCATACTGCAGGTGGACCTCCTGAAGAATCATCAGAATCATAACAACGGTCAATGTCATCATTGTCATCAACATCACTACCACCACCATCATCATCATCATCATTATCATCATTTGATTTGATTTCACAAAACCTCTGAAGTTAGAATTATTATTGATCCTAGAAGAGCACTAGTTTGTTCAAGGGTTTACACTTCGTTGGCTAAACTGATTAATTTTACTACCATTGGTGTCACATATTATCCTTCTAAAATGGGAGGTTTATACATTCACAAGAGCCTTATGGAAACTTAATGCTTCTTCCCAAAGGAGGGTCCCTATAGAGAGAGCTCTCAGGCACTGCGGCAGCTGAGAGGCACTGTGCTTTGGGCTGGGGCTCTGGGCACCCTTCGACTGCTTCCATTTACACATAAACATATCCCTTCTGCGCATTCTCTATTTTCCAGATCCATCTGTTCCTGTGTCTGTGGTATTATTTAATCAAGAAAAGACTTTATCTCACTTCCTCTTTGCTGTGGGAGGAATAAGTTGGCAGGAGTAGCCCTCAAGAGACCTATATGCATCAATAGAAAGGATCTGAGGTCACAACAAAATGAAAAATGCTTTTATCTTATGATTCAGTTATTTCATCTCTGGGAACCTTCCCTAATGCCGGGGTCACTCATGTGCAGAAGGAGGTGTCCACTGTAGCATGAGGAGCCACCAAGCTGTCCATGCGTAAGGGAATGGTTAAGTACACAATAGTTATATATGTGTATAGGGAATATTATAAAGTATTAAAGGAATGTGGTAGGTTCATATGTGCTAATAATGGTCAAGGGACATTGCTGAGCAAATAAAGCAAACTGAAGAAAAGGGTGCACAGCATGTGTCTGTATTTACCTATACAGAGATGCTCTATATACGGTATCTCTATAGAGACATTTTACATATTTTACTTGTGTGTGTGTGTGTGTAAAATCTATCTATCCATCCATCCATGTATCCCTATACACATACTATACATACATATATACCGTGAAAGCACAAAAATGTACCCCCAGTAGTATCTTCAATGATAGCAAGGGGAAATCTCATTATATGTGTGCTTGTGTGGATAGTTTTCAAAGGGTATTTTTTTAAGTTATATCCAAAAGGGCAGATTTATTATGTAGGAAAAGGGAAAGGAAAGGATGCTTGCAGACACAAATGGGCAAAAAGAGCCCCCCCTGACTGGACAGGTTTGTGAAAAGAAACATCTGCATAGTCACAGTTGGGAAGTCTTGGGACAAGAGCTGCCTCAGGAGGTCTTTAGCTTTATCCATCATGTCTAAATTTATATGAGACTATATTCCTATTATTATTGAAATAACTAAGCCTTAAGTTAAAACCCAAACCTTTGCATTTTCTTATTTTTCTGTTTGAACAATGCATATTTTAAATGTGAGGTTTTGGAATGGAAACTTGAAAAAGGTTGTCTATTTAGTACTGTGCAGAAGAAAGAGCACTAGACTGAGAGTCCAGGGCTGGCTGTGATACCCTGCTGGGCCTGAGACCTTGGGTGAGTCACTTCCCCTCTCCAGAACTCTTCAGAGTGAGGCCTTCGGACCTGGTCAGTGCTTTCCTAAATGTACTTCCCAGCGCCCCAGTGTTCCCCAGAGGTGACTCAGTGACCATGGCAAGGTGAGTATATGTGGGGGAAAAGGGGTGGGGCAGGATGTGTAGCGAGGAGAAGAAGAGGCAGGGAAGGAGTGAGAGGAATAAGAGGGTGATGAGTGAGGAGGAGAAGGAAGGAGAAAAAGAGGGCGAGAGCAAGACAGAGACTGAGCTGGGAAGGAGGAGGATTTCTAAGATTCCATTCAGCTCTGCTATTCTAAGCAGAGGCAAGTAACAACAGAAACTAGATGACTGGATTTAAGTGTGAGTGTGTGTGTGTGTGTGTGTGTGTGTGTGTGTGTGTGTGTGTGTGTTGGGGGAAGGCAGCAAAGACGTGCTTGGATAATTCCCACTTGCCACCAGCAAGAACAGAGTCGGCCTGGATTCCAGACATCTGGACACACAGAGCTTGACCTGGAGCCCTTTAAGTTGGGCTGGACAAACACAAGGGAGGAAAGCTCCTGACTGAGCCTCCTATGACTGTGTGCCTGGACTGCTGTCCCAGCTTCGGCTGCCCCCACCTCCTACCCCCCTTCACCGTTGCTGGCTCCACTGCATACAGGATGGGGTTGGCTCTCCTGGGTTTTAAGCCTTCTGGGCATAACTTCTACAGGCAGACAACTGCCTGTTATGTAGAGCATAACTTCTACAGGCAGACAACTGCCTTCTCCAAAACCATTTCCGCCCGGACAGCAAAGAAGTGGCCATAATATTAAGTGTGAGGCTGAATGTGAAACACTACTGGTTTACACAATGTTACATAAAAGATAGGCATAATTTCCATCACATAGTGACTCATAAATATTGGTTGAATGAATATACTATTCTTGTTTCTCCTTTGGAAAGAGGAATAAAATAATGGCAAAAATGTTCCTTGGTATTATTAGAGACCTGGACTCAAATAGCAGTGGTTTTTGTTGTTGTTGTTGTTTTTTGCTAAGCAACAACAACCATGAGACAATGGTGATAATTGTGCACTTATGTATAGCCTCTTATGAGCTATGTGTTAACCTCCATGATTTTATCCAGTTCCTTCAGTGGCACTTTGAGATAGGTGTTAACATCCCCACCTTACAGAGGGAGAAACTGATGCTCAGGGAAGCTAGGACGCTAACTCAGTGTTGCACATTTCGTAAGTGGCAGAGCTAAGAATTGAACCCAGATCTATTTTATTCTAGAATGATCATTCAATCATCGAACAATTATCTACACTGCTCTTTGTTTTTCTAAGGGTTTCCCTACCTGCTGAATTTCAGGTCTCACTGCTTTTCAGACCCATCATGGGACAATTCCCATGACTGTCTGTAATGCAGAACCTGGGAGGCATATTTAAAGGTAGGTGGAACAACTTAATCAGGACATGGGAGGGAGAGTAATCAGGCAATCTTAAACTTCTGAATGGAAGAGAGAGAGCATCTCTGTTACTAGCAATATTAAAACACACATCTGTGCTTATGATTTTTGTGACTGGGCCACCTCCTATGGGCAGGTGATACTGTGCATCAGGATTGTTGCCACCTTCAGAATGGAGCTCCTTTTTCTATCCCCGTTCCCTCACTGCAGGGGGCTGCTCTATCAGCTGCTGGGGAAAGCCATTCTGGACAGGTGGAGTTAGGAATCTGCAATGCGCTACTCTACCGGTGGCCTCTGCTCCCAGTGAGAACATCTCTGCTCATTCATTCATTGCTCCTCTGGGAACTGGCAGTCTCCATCACCATGTTGCCAGGCAACCAGAACAGCACCTGCTGCAGGAGGGGAACAAACCAATCAGGACACTCAGAGGAGGAGCTTTACCTGGTTGGCCTCCAGGATGGAAAGAGGTCAACCCAGGTCTAAGGCTGCTGGAACCAGCATCAGAGCTGGAGGGAAGTCAGGAAATCTGAAAGTCCCCGTTTGGGAGGGTTAAGAGGGGGTGCTGTTGGATGGGAGTGGAGTTTGAAGGTCACACAGCTACTCTGTGGCAGAGCCAGGAGGACAAATCAGATTGGATCCCTAGCCTATTGTTGAATCCCTTGCCCTTTACTGCCACCATATCAAAACTCCTGTGTGGGGCACCATCTATGTGTATCAGGCTCTTTTCTTGATAGTGTGGGAGATAAAGAAAGATTTTAGACCCTGTTCCTCCTTTAGTCATCTCACAGTTATTTTCCACTCCCCTAACGAGCATTAAAGCATGGTGGTTAAGGATGCAGGTTCCACAAGTCAGAGAGAGCACAGATGTCAGTCAGTTCAGGCACTTAGCACTTATGGGGAATGCAGGTAACTTAGCCTTTCAGTGCTTCTTACCATTGAATGACAGGAAGAAGAATCAAGGAAATAGCTTACTGTATTGTTATTATGCCAAATCCAAAGGAAGGTCCTATCAATGTTGGTTTTCTGAACCACAGAGTCAGAGTCCAGAGCCTGGACTCTAGATCCAGTCTGCCTGGGTCCGAGTCTTAGCCTTGCTATGTGATCAATGTCCAGCTACTTACAATGTCAGTGCTCTCATTTACATATCTGCCACATGAGTATAATAACAGAACCTCCTAGGCTCACGAGAGAGCTATAATAACTTAATACATATAACGCATTTAGAACAATTTCTGGCTTTATAAATTCTAACTGATATGATTCATCAACAAATATTTATTGAGCCCTTAGTATATACCAGGTATGGGCCCAGAAGCTGGGGATATAATAATGAACAAAAGAGGCAATCTCTCTCAGGATGCATGGCACTACCATTATTATTACATCCTTAATGAGTATCTGTTTACTTCTCATTTCCTGCAACTAGATTAAAGGCGAGGGTGCGTGTCAAGTTCATGTTTGTACTACCCGCGCCTGGCACATGGACTGACAGGCAGTACATGTTTGGTGAGTAGTTGCTGAATGATGTAGGACAGTGCACTAGATACAGTGGGTCTCATCCAGGGGTGACAATGATGTCTGAAGACATCTTGATACTTGCAATTCGGGGGAGTAGAGGAGGCTGTGGTGGTGCTAATGGCATCTAGTTGGTAGAGGTGAAGGAGGCTGCCAAACACCCCCCAGGGCACAGGACAGCCCCACAGCAGTTATCTAGCCCCAACTGTCAAAGGTGCCAAGACTGAGCAGTCTTAGTGTGGCAGCACAAGATAAAGGCTTGTAAAGACTCCTTCCCTCCAAAGCTCACAGTCTAGTGGACCATGACATGGCCCATGAAGTGCTATGCCGGAGACACCAGGGAGCACTGTGAGGGCACAGGGAGGAGGGAGTCAACCCCAGAGGCCTTGGAGGAGCCTATGTCTGAGCTGAATCTCCCAAGAGGTGTATAGTCTTCAGGCAAATTCTGTGTGTGCTGGGAGAAGTTGCAGGGCTTGGGGAAAGTGAGTTGGGGGGAACAGCATGAGCAAAAGTAGAATAAGAATTAAAAGGGGGTTGGTTTTGTTAAAGTGCAAGGAGAGTGGGGAGCAGAGGCACAGGCAAGAGATCATGGGGAACCCTATCAGACATCAGGTAGGTACCAGCCCAGAGTCACCCACACAAGTTCACAGTTCACAGTTCACAGCCCCAAGATATTTTTTTATCAGTTGGATCCAGCTCATTCCAGCAAAGGCTGTTCACAGTTCTGGCTGTCAAACATTGTTCTACAGAACCTCAGGGTTGATCCTCATTCCAGCTGCTCCTCCTTTGTGAGTCCCCAGCATTGGCATTCTGGGCAAGGGAGAAAACCAATTTTCCCTGCAGCTGTCCCAAGGGATATATACTTTCTATCCTCAGCATTGGTAATTTTCCTGATAATGTGAACATCATGTCAACTCTCATCCAATTTAAACAGGTCATCTATTGACTGTGCCTTCTTCCCATAGGGGATGGGGCAGTAGTGACCTGCCTCCTGTTTCTGCTCAGGAAAATGCTGATGGATTTTGCTTTATTCCTTTTACATTTTATTTCTAGAGTTAAATTAACATTGAGATATTTTCTCATTGCCTTCACCATCACTTCTCTAGCAGAACAAAGGAACTTGTCTTTAATAGAGTAAAGGGCTTGCATGGCACAATCCATGTTTTTAGTGAATGGGGGTGAAATTCTAAAGTTCAGTGTGTACATACAGAATCCTGATGACTGAATCCCTAATCAATCTCTAAATAAGATCAATCTCTAATAAGATATTTTAAAAAGTCAAAGTTAGCAATCAAAAGGAATTTAAATCTGTGCCTGGCTTTCTTGAAGAGCAACAAAAGGAATGTATCGTAAGCTAAAACACTTTCTAAATTCCCTTTTACTCTCTCTCTCCCTTCTTTTTCATCCCATGAAGCTCTGGAAGCCACTTCCATGAAATCCCTCAGACTCACACCCAGTTCTTACAGCTTTCATTTTTGTTCCCCTTTTCCCTTCCTGTTGGATATTCAGCCACATTCTTAATATTCTTCTGAATATATTTCACAAAATCCTAATAATTGGAATAGCAAACCAAGTAAGTAAAAAACAGTTGTTTAATGGGAGTTGAAGCAGAAGGTACGGAAACTAGGGACATATACACACCAATTAATCTTTCTCTCCCGGTGTGTTTGGGGTTATCTTCTGCACCGAGGATCATGGGGTTGTATTACTATCAGCCCCCCACAGCAGCATGTCGACATTCAGGCCTCTTCTCTCTCCTAACTAGAAGCCTCCTTCCTGGGTCTCTCTCTTTCCTCTTCTCATCTTACTCTTCCAGGTCCAATAACTGCTTTTGATGAGTCATACTGTGTTCTATGCTCTGGATGGAGGTCAGCAGGAAAACAAGGTTAATTGGCTGTGTTAGCGGAGATCTACGTTAGCATTTGTAAATGCTGGGGTGAGCACTGGTGTGGTTATGCCCCTTCATGTCTCTGCTCCTTCTACCCCTACCATAGAATTCTCCTCCTCCTCTTCCATAGAATTCTCCTTCTTCATACATCATTGCAACATAGAGTAAATACCTTAGATGTGATGCAAATCCTATGGTCTTTTTTTTTTTTTTACATTTGTTGAAGAATTTCATTGTTGGTGACAAGAAATAAACCTTATGCAAGTCTTTAGGGAGATTTTCTTAATTCCTTTTCTTGAAAAATGCATTTTATCTCTCTTAGGCAAGTGAGTCACCTGAGGCCCATTTCCTCTGCTTCTGCTTGCCAACATTCTACACCATGTGATGGCAAATTATCTCAGTATTCTTCACAATGCCCTAGTGAGCAACCATGAGTAAAACAGTCCTCATTATATAGCAGAGGTGGATGGAGCTCAGAGAAGTTCAGGAATTTTCCATTATTGCATAGCTTGTAGGTAGGAGAACTTGAATAATTGTGGAAAGGGTTTTAGAGGAGAAGATTAATGGTGAACTTTATGTATATCAATAGAGACTTCCTTGAGGAGCTTTATTCTTCACGTTGTTATGATGACTATAGTCTTGAGTGATTAATCTATAATTCTCTATTCCTTCCCACAATCACTTTCTTTTACCTTTCAGCCTCTCATAGCTGCTTTAATTGAATGGGACTAGAGAAACACAGGAAATGGAAAGTTTTCCTTTCATGAGCTCCAGGGACTTTCCACCTAAAATGTATCTTCCAGACAAGATGATGTCATCCAGATTAGATATGTCCTTAGGAACTGATAACACGCTTAGTCCGAGTGAGTCAACTTCCTTTGGGATGTCAGAATTAGGGAGCATCACATTTAATAAGCATTGATAGGCCGGAAAGAATTATAATGTACTCAGTGAGGTCAAAGAAATTCAGTGTCTGAAGCTGGGCAGTTGTAACATGGATCTGTTTCTCCTCTAACTAACCTTGAAACTTATTCTTCACTCACGCTTTCAAATATATTAGGAAGTATAAAAGAAATAAAAAACAATAAATAGTAATATTAGGAAATAGATCTTCCTAACTGACTAAACAGGTGATTCTTATTTAGCTTAAATTAGAGTATCTGATTTCTTCCTTAATTGCTATTTAAGGAATTGTCATAGGACACCACACCCATGTCACTGAATGTACACACAAATATTCTGCTTGCTGGTGACAGTACACTTGAGACAGGATGAATTATAAAGAGAGTTCTAGGAACTAAGTTATTTCTTGGCTTCAACTATGTGGCGTTGGATGCAAATTTCCCTCTTTGTTCCAGGAACTTGTGTTCCATAATTTCTAGGATTCTTCTGATGATCTCTTTGAATATCTAATTTGTGTGTGTGTGTGTGTGTGTGCGTGTGTGTGTGCGTGCACTGAAGTACCACACCTTTGTTAATTCTAAAAGGAAAGCTTCACAATACAGCCACCAATGGGATCTGTCCACTGTCCCTGGTGCTGAACCGAACACAAGATTAGGATTCCAAATGTGGATACTTTCAGTTGGAGTGGGGACAGGTAAAAGAAACACAGTCAGGTCTATAGAACTTGAAAGTAGTATTAATCCACATGCCTATGAGCAAAATGAACATGGATATGGACAAACTTAAAAGAAAAAATATATCTATAGAAATATTTATCAAATATTTGTGAGGAGAAAAACCTGTGTCTCTTCTCTAGTACTGAATCTCAATAACTGAATGTGACTTGACTCAAGCAGATTCTTAATAAATATGTCTGAGTAAATGGAGAATAAATTCAGTCACAATGCTCAAAAGAATTAATATAGATTTAATGTCCAAAAGAGAGGGCTCTGGAATCAATTGTCAGGGTTCACACACTGGTGGACTATAAACTAGCTAGCTGAGTGACCCTGGAGCAGTCATTTCACCTCTACCTAACAGGACCAACTTAAGGACTAAATGAGGAACAGAAGAGTTAATTACAAAAAACTCTCAAAACTGAGCCTGTAACTTGGAAAGAGCTGTGTCTTGTTGCTATTATTACCTTTCTTCCCATTCCTATTTTAAGGGAGATTTATAAATAATATATTCAGGACACATAATAATTATTAAAATTTATTGAGGGACTATTATGTATCAGAAATTAATTTACTAATTCTAGTAATAGTATATGATCTAGGTATTATTATTTTTTTCCATTGTAAAGTGAGGAAACTCATAGACAAAGATCAAATAATTTTCACAGAGCCACATTGTGATTTGATAACTAAGATTTGAATCTGGACGATCTAGATCTAAATTCTAAACTCTTAAATTAAATATTTTATTGCTTCTCACTATTTGGATTCCCCAATGTTGGTGATGTGGGGAAAAAGCAGGTTATAGAAGGGGCATTTTTGTAGATGAAAAAGTAATGACTCAAGGAGAATTTTCAGACCCAAAGAGAATTTTTATGTTAAAATTTGTCCTTCAATATTGAGCTATAATAGCCTAACATAAAACAAGATAAATTTCTAAGATTCTTATCTTTTGTTTCTTGAGGGGATAGGAAGTGAAGGGTTATTTTCCTATTCTCATTCTAATGAACATGACTAACATGTAGACAGTGTATGTATGTGTGTACACACACACTCACACACACACACTATGTTCATTTTGACACAGAGACTAGAGCATGTTATGCTTTTTGATTTACTGTCTTCACCTCTAATCCAGTTATTAAAACAACTCTTATAATCCATTTTAAGTTTACTGTGTCCATAGTTTTAGGTTTGAATACTGAATAGTTCTTCACTTGCAATTCCTCTTACACACTGAGCATAATAATCTGCAGTTCACGTCCAATCACGATGAATGTGCTTATACCCCATTGCTTTGTTTCCATTTCTTTTCAAAACTAGACTTCTTTTCAGAGAGATCTGAATTGCATGTACTATATTCAATTTGCAGTAGGAGACTGATATACAAAAGGAATAATGAAAGCTATATTATTATGGTCCCAGAAAACAACCGGTAATGGTGTAATCAATTTTCTCAGGGTTATTTCTTTTTCCCCATTTTTGACTGCTCAACCTCCATCCATCTGAATGGAAAAAATGCTAAACATATGCTCATTGTTTCTGGGCAGGAACTAAATGACTAAAGTACAGCCGTTTTAACAGTAAATTGATTTACACCTCCCGTTCTGCCACGTTGTCATCCTGTAGCCATATTCATATGAGCTCTTTCCTCATTAGTCAGTGCTAGGTAAAACTATAATGCATCTTTGGTAAGAAATGCACAGGGTGCTCTGCAGTAGGCACTAACATTTATTAAGTACTTACTATGTTCCAGGACCCAGGCTAAGTTCATTGTTACATTATCTCATTTAGTCCATGCAGTGGGCCATGGAGGCATGTACTATTACTGTGCCCATTGTATAGATGAACACACTGAGGCATGGGAAAATTAATTAACATACCATGGTCATACCTGCTAACTATGAAAACCAATGGTGGGATTTGAAACAAGAGTCTCATTCCAGAGCCAAAGCTCTCTGATTCTACATTCTGCTTCCTGCTATGTACTCGTGCCTTTCAAATCCTTATACATCAATTCAAAAGCAATAAATTATGCTTTATTTTTGTGCCATGGATTGCACAAACATCCAGGATGCCAGGATTATTAAGATGCAGTCTCCTCCCCAAAGGCACGTAGGGCTTACTGTGCAGTTGGTCGTGATAAAGGCATAGCAGGTAACTGAAGAGGAAGTGACAGCATCAAAGGGGAGGGTGGGAGGAGAGGTCAGGGCAAGGTCCTCAGATGAGATGGCCCTTGATCTAAGTTTTAAGAGCTCAGAGGAAATAGCATGTGCACAAGCATGGGAGTATGAAACTGCAAACATTTAAAACAGATGGGAGAAATATACAGCATAGGGATTGGAAGCATACAACCTGAAGCCAGACTGCTTGGATTTGAAAGCTGCCTCCTCCCAGTGACTGGTGGAAAATTCCTTAGTTTCTTTGTGCCTCAGTTTCTATACCATAAGGATGGTAGTACTAGTAACCCCTGACACTATAATGAAGATTAAACAAGTTAATGCATTAGATCATGGGCTGGCATATTGAGAGCAGTAGCTAGTTATCACTCTTATTATCCACACTTTCATTATTTTAATGCTTATTAATTCCTCATTATTATGTATTTTACTGCATTGTTTATTTTGATAACATTGGTTTACAGCACTGTATATGATTTAGAGTATAGCTTCACATCTCTTCAGATGTATGTTACTACATCACACCCACCATCAGAGACCTATAATCCCTCACCAGTGCCCATTGGCTCCTCCCTCCCTTTTCTCTTCACTCCTCACTCAGGCCCTCTGGTAGCCTCAATGCTATAGTTAGATGTTTAAGGCTTGGTTTGGCTTAATTTTGTCTGCTTTGTTTCTCTATATTCCACATGAGTGAAATCACCCTTTGTCTTACTCTCTCACTTATTTCACTTAACCCTCTCCAGTCCCATCCACGTTGCTGTCAATGACAAGATTTCATCTTTTTTTAAAAAATAACTGAGTAGTACTCCATTATTTACATCTACCACATCTTTAGACACTCACCTTTCATTGGGCACTTACGTTGTTTCCATAACTTGGCTACTGTAAATAGTGCTGCCATTGCAGATAATACAGACTAAAACTGCACCATATACTGTCATTTCTTTCAAGCTTCTTTAAGCCTTCGAGAAACATCAACACACATCCATTCTCCTCACAAAACAGGTTGTCAAGAAATGGAGTTGTCCCCTTTTTATACTGGAAGGAATAGTGGCTCCATGAGCTCCCTTTTATCCTGAGAAAAGTCCAGTTCATTACTGCTTCTTGGGAATTTCCCCTGAAGGCACAATTTTTCTCTGGACCCCACAAAAATAAAAAGGAGAAGAAAAGATGCTGAGGGAGAAACCCATGAAAATGAACCAATTCCTCATCCCCAGCAATGAAATTACTGGTTTGGCAGGGCAGGGGGGACTCCCAGTGACCTGGATTCAGGAACTTGTCCTTGGAGCCATCGCCCCCCCCCAGCTGTGAGTTTCTGAGAACCAGAGGCAGCAGGCAGGTGGGGATCAGACTTCTGCTTGTCCTCTTCCCTCTTTCTTTCAAGTACTCTTTTGCAGATTTAGAAATAACAAATCACAGTGAAAATTCACATAATTATAACCAGCAATGCTGGGTTCCAGTCTTAGCTTTGACATTAACAGGGTTATAACTGCCAACACTTATATGGTATCCACTGTGTGCCAGACATAGATATAAACATGTTAATTTCATCCACTCACTTAATCCTCAGAAGAGCTCAGTGATTGGTATATATATATGTACTAGTCAGGCTAAGCCAGGTTAGGCTTCATTAACAGCCACCCACCATATTTCAGTGGTTGTTTCTTGCTAGTGCTTTCTGTTCATTGTAGGTCTGTGGGGATTCTTTTCCACTCTGTACCACAGGGTCCAGGTAATAGATTGGCCTCCAACTGGGACGTTTCAATTTTATGCCAGGAAAAAGGAAAGGGCACATCACACGTTGTCTTTTAAAAGCTTCCATGTGCAGCTATCACCATCATTTCAGTTCACATTTCACAGCCATGCCTAACTTTGGGAATGGAAGAGACTCTAACGTGCCCAAAAGAGAGAAGTACAAGCAGGGAAGAGCTTGGCGTGTTTAAGGAACACAGAGAGAATTAGAGTAGCTGGAGTCCAAGGAATAAGGAGGAAAATAAGAGGCAGTGAAACTGTAGAGGAAGTCAGGAATCAGATGACAAAAGAAAAGTATACTGATGATATTTCAAGTATACTTTTGGGTTTAAAATACAGTTGGTAATCTGCTAAAAACCATGGACATGCTCACCAGGAAGACCACATTCATATATCTTATATTTAATACCAGGAATTTGATAGTCCTCTGCTCTTATGTCCATGCAGACCTTAGGCTGAAAAACTAGGAAGACATTTTGAACAGTGCATAGGGACAGAGAAATGAGAAAGAAACTGGCATTGCTTCAAATTTTCTCTGTGCCAGAAACTTTGCCAGTTAAAATAAATTATTTAGCATTTCTCGTGATCCTTATAGGACAGACAACAAGTTCTGATTGAGTTTAGTTTCACTCCTGAGATGCTGTTGCTGCTGCTGTTAGACTGAGGGTCTAGTTTCACCTGCCAAAGGCATTTTTATTATTAAGTGAAGGGTCTGTATTTTCAGCAGCTAAGACAGTATCCATTTCCTTTTCACTAATTCTAGTTGAATAGCAGAGCAGCTCAGATTCTGTTGCAATTTTTTTACTGCTGCACTGATTATAACATTAGTCTTTATTACTCCCAGCAGAGCAGTGAAATATAATCCCTACACCACTACCAATTAAGGTAGTATCAACTCTATCCACATATGTTCCCTCTATGCGATGCCAGAAGACCTACTACAAGACTTTTTCGGTGGCTTAGTATTCTGCTCAAAGGAATCATTTGCTGAACATCATCTTTCTTAATTAGAGGCCTAATGTACTGTGGATGATCCTTGAACAAGAAAGGGATGGAGACCTGAAAAGGAGGCGTGACCATTTATTTCAAGGTAATCAGCTTTGAAACTGCTTGACTATGGATATTGATTTCTTACTGCCTGGAAAGCCTTCTGAGAGAGGTTTCTGATCTCAACAGCCTGAGCAATCCATGCATTTACTTATTCACTCATCATACAAGGCCAGGAAATTGCTTATAATGTGATGAGCAGAGAAGACACCTTCTCTGAAAAACCACAAGCATGGGAATGATTGGAAGGCTTCTCCTAGACTATAATGAAAGAGGAATGGCTGGCAGCAGACACATTCACAAACCACTCAATTGCCATCTTCCTACCTCTTGTAGCCTTGTGTAGAAGCTAATACTAACCATCCTTTATAGAACACATTCTAAATATGCTACTTAAAAGTCAAAATTGCTAGTTTTATTTTCTTTTTGTTGGAAGAGGAAATTGAGGCTCAGAAATGTGAGTTACTTTGTACAACATCACACAGCAAGTAACTGAGCTGGGAATTGAAACCATGTCTGTCTGAGTCTGAAGTCTTTATTCTTTCACTATACCAGGCAACCTTATTTTTCTGGGTATGTATTTTCCCCCTTCACTTTCCTTTTTCTGTAATTTTTTTTGAGTTAGTCAAGACAGCATCATTTGGTGATACTGATTCCCTGATGGTGAGATTTGGCTTCTTTAAGTATTCCACCCAGGTTATTACAGACGGCAGGAGAGCTAGGTTGCAAGACTACATGCTGCCAGTAGGTGTCACCATCTTCTCAAATGTGCTATCCATTAAAAAAATTTATTCAGAGTGTCTACTATATGAAAGGATCATTGCCAATGTAAAGATACAGTCATAAACAAGGCAGAGTCTCTGCTTCATGAAGCTTATATTCCAGTGCAGGAGTCTGAATCATAAATATGTAATATTGCATTAAATAGTGGTCAGTGGAATATATACATGCTGAGATTTAAATTCAGAATGAATGTGAACTTAATTAGCGAATTTGAAATATATTATTTGAGGGAGGCCTGAATCTAGTTACATGAAACCAGCTGCTATGCAATGTAAGAGCTGATCTCTCAAGAAAGTGCCCAGCAACTGACCATTCCAGTCAGGGGAAATAATCAGCTCCCACTCATCCAAAGGAACAGATTAGGAAAGGAATACCCCTGTTTCTAGAGTTTATAGAATTTACTGCCTCTGTGTCCCACTTAAAGCCCTTTTCCATCACTTACAGAATTAGCCCTGATCCTAGAGTGGTCCACTGGGCCCACCGTGCTCCCACTGACGTCTTCAGCCTGATTGTTTAAAATTCCAAAAATGTTAGAATTATACTTCTAATGTAAGATAACTACCGCATCATCTATCATAATAGGAATTTTTCTTTTACATCTGAGTTTCATTGGACAGATTTAAAAATATGAAAATACCTGTGCCACCAGTTTTATATTTTACACCATGGACTGACTATGTTGATTGTAAATTTGAGGCAACAAGTACTCAGAGTATTAACTGGGCAGTGTTTCTTATACTTCCCAACTCATTGAAAACTGAAAAAAAAATACTTGTAATTTTTCAAATTTGAATGAATTGACATTGACATTTGATTTTGTTAGAAAGGTTTTAGAGTCTAATGAAAATTGGTGGTTTCATTGTAAAGCTTCTACTTCTTGGAAAATATCTTTTTTAGCCCTTCATAATTTCTAAAACAATTTCTAAAAGTGAACTAATTCACTTTATTATTTCTCCATCGAAAAACACTCGGTGTATTGTGCTCAAATCTAAGTCATCTTATACTTGTTATAGTTAAAAGCTCAGGTTTTGTTAAAAAATCATTAAATATTTTTAGCTGATGTCTAATTCTGATGTTAGATGACTACTTAAATTTTTGGACTGTTGAGCAGGATGTCTTATCAAATTCACTGTTATTGCCATAAATACCTCTAATATTGTCTATTATTTCCATTAATTTACAATTAATGTCTATTAACAATAATTTTTTTAACAAAACTGAGAGTCTCTGTGTTTTAGTCTGCTGCAGTAAATTTCAATGGTCATTTACAGTAAAATTCACAATATATTTTCTTCCAGTCTCATATTTTCTTGACTATTTGGATTATAGTAAGAGTTTCACATCTCCTCTCAATTCTGCATAATCTGTCTTCAATTTAAATTTAAAGAATTGTCCATACTTGTTTTTTTACACTAAAACATAAGCTAGTTGTATTGTAATTAGAATAATAGCAACTATTTCAATGTAATTCTTTTCTCGGAATTACATAACTTATTACAGTTAAGACTGACATAATTATCATAGTAACTGGTGCTGTCACCACAAAGTGACACCTTAAAGTGTCACCATCAAGAAACACCTTACAATGGTGTACAGATGTTTAGAATAAAATCCTTCCAAGTGAACCAGCCCACTGACACTGTGTAAACACACAATGCATATCAGTGAAAATAATGCATATGCCCAATAAGTGAACAGCACTATCTTATGCGATGCAAAAGCTAAAGTGAAATATGTCTACCAAAACTAAAGCTCTGTTTAATAAAAAAAAATAGTTTACCTTGTTTCCATCTAAAATTGACATTTAAAGTGATAAAAATTGGGCCTCCCTGGTGGTGCAGGGGTTAAAATCTCAGCGCTATCAAGCTATCACCAGCCACAGCAGCATGAGTTCAATCCCAAGCTAGGGAGCTGACCCACATGGCATAGCAGACCTCCCCTGTCTTGCCCACTGCTCCCCTCAACAGTGGATTTCAGTAGATCTGCCTGTTTTGCTCCCCACTCTGTCCCTGGTGAATCCTCTCACCGCACCCCCCCACCTCTGGCCTATACCCCAGTTCTTCTATGCATAGATAAAATTGATATATATATATATATATATATATATATAAACAATAAAGTGATAAAAATTGAATAAAATTAAAAACTCAGTTGCTCAGTGACACCGGCCTGTGTGATCTGCTCAGTAACTGTGTGTGGCCAGTGGCGACTGAATGGGACGGGGCAGGCCTAACACCTGGTGTTCGATCAACAAACACCCCTTGAACAAATAAACCTTGAGTAAATTTGATATTCCCCCCCAACCCCCAACATTACATTTGAATCCTGGAAATGAAGTCCTAAGCACAGCTGCACCATACTCAGTTTCTTGCTAATGTCAATCACTGGCCCAGAGACAATACCCAAGTTTAACACCCTGATGGGGATTCTAGAGATTGGGATGGTACAGACTGGTGTCTGGAGCTGAAGGCTGCGTGGTGGAAAGGAGGAAAGCTTCGGACCCAGAGCCAGTGACTGGCCTTGGAGCCTCCACTCGACAGCTGGTTGGCTGTGTGTGTAAGCTTGCTCCCATTTAAAAGAGATCACTTAAGTACTTCACATATTTGCTGTGAGAATGAAATAAAAATATTTCTATTTGTAAGGTTTAAAACACTGTCCAAATGGTAGTGTTTTTGTCTTGTCTGTGCCAGGGGGAAGCTGCCTCAGGCTGAATGCCATGCCACTCTGAGGGATCCCTGTTGTCGGAAGGGGGCTGGTCGCAGGCTGAGCATGTCCTGGACCAGCAAGTGCCGAGAAGTCTGCAGCTGCTCACGGTGCGCAGAGACCACAGTTCTCCCGCTGCCCACAGTTCTGCTGTCCATGCCTCAGTCACCCACGGCCAACCTTGGCCTGAAAATATTAGGAATAGATATTTTGAGGGAGGGGAGAAAGAGAGGGAAAAAGAGAGACGCCATGGCCACGTAACTTTTATTACAGTGTATTGTTGTAATTGTTCTGTTTCATTATCAGTGATTGACAGTAATCTCGTACTGAGCCTAATTTATAAATTAAATTTTATCACATGCTTTTAGGCATAAGAAAAAGCATAGTAAGTAAAGGGTTCACTACCATCAGTGGTTTCAGGCATACACTGGGGGGTCTTGGGATGTACTCCCAAAATAAGAGGAGATGACTGCAGTACTTACTTTTTTTTCTGGACAGTGGACCATAATAGTTAAAAATGTAGGGAATCCCCAGTTTCCATGGGGTTTAAGATTTAGGATTTAGAATTTACAGCTGTCTGACTGTGGGCACACTGATTAGCTTGCCTGGCATCATTTTCCTCATTTGTAAAATGGAGTTAATAATAGGTCATATCTTACAGTGTCAATTAAAATGTTAAAAAAGAGTGTTCTAGGGCCTCCCTGGTAGCACAAGGGGTTAAGTCTCAGCACCATCAAGCTATTGGGCAGCCACTGCAGCACGAGTTCAGTCCCCGGTCAGGGAGCTTTACCCATGTGGTAAAGCAGACCTCTCCTGTCTTGCTCACTGCTCCCCTCAGCAGTGTATTTCAGTAGATACTCCTGTTCTGCTTCCTGACTCTGTCTCTGGTGAATCCTCTCACCACCCCGCACCTCTGGCCTATACCCCAGTTCTTGTATGCATAAATAAATAAAAACAAATCTTAAAAAAAAGAGTGCCTGGGCACATATTTCTCACTAAATGGTTAATGACTATTATTGACTGAGTGTACTGTGGGTTAGCTTCTAGAAATTTCCTTCTTTTCATGACTTCTCTCCATCTTCTTCCCCACTAATCTCTATCCACACAGTTTCTTGGTTCTAAGTTAAAAAATCACAAATCCTTAAGATTCAACTCATCTTTGGAGGAGATGGTAAGTTTTATTTTCTGTAGAAGCAAGTATCTATTAAAACAACTCTTCTTCCTGACTTTGACCATCTCTCAGAACTGAAGTTAGAGATAGATGTGTTATCATGTGAGCTGGCTTCTGTCTCTTATACAGGACTCCCAAGAATCAAAACCACAGAGATACCACCTCACACCACTGAGAATGGGCCATGTCAAAAAACCACAAACAAGTGCTGACGAAGGTGTGGAGAAAGAAGACCCCTCTTACATTGCTGGTGGGAATTCAGACTGGTCCAGCCCCATGGAAAGTAGTGTGGACATGCCTCAAAAGACTAAAAGTGGATCTACCATATGACCCAGCAGTTCCCCTCCTAAGTATCTATCCAAAGTGCACAAAAACACTAATTTGAAAGGAAACCTGCCCTCCTGTGTTTACAGCAGCACTATTTACAACAGCCAAGATATGGAAAAAAATAAAAATGCCCCAGAACAGGTGAGTAGATCAAGAGATGTGGTATATACACAATGGAATACTACTCAGTGATCAAAAAAGATAAACATAGCCATTTGTGGCAACATGCATGGAACTGGAAGGGATTATTCTAATTGAAATAAGCCAGAAGGAGAATGATAAATACAGGATGGTTTCACTTACATGTGGAATCTAGGGAAACCAAACAAAGGCTCAGACAAAGACAAACTGTAAGACTAACTGTAGATCTGAGACACTCAGGAGGGTCCAGGGGAGGGGGAGAGTAGAGAACAGCGGGGAGAGGAGAGCATGGTGGAGGGCAGGGGAGGACTGTGGGCAGTTTGGTGATAGAAAACTATGGTGACCACACCTGAAGGGAGAAATCCTATATTTTGAAAGAATTAACAAGGTGGCGGTGGGGGGAGCTCCCTGGTGGCGCAGGGTTAAAGTCTCAGCACTATCAAGCTATCACCAGCCACTGCAGCACGAGTTCGACCCCCTGCTAGGGAACTGACCCACATGGCTCAGCAGACCTCTCCTGTCTCCCCCGCTGCTCCCCTCAGCAGTGTATTTCAGTAGATCTGCCTGTTCTGCTCCCCACTCTGTCTCCAGTGAATCCTCTCAACCCTGCACCTCTGGTCTACATCCCAGTTCTTGTATGCATAAATAAATAAAAATAAATCTTAGAAAAAGAATAAAATTTAAAGGATTAAATCTTTTTTAAAAAAGAAAAGGCAAATTGAAAGGAAATCTCATACAGTCATGCACATATTTATTCTTTTCAAAATATTTATTGAGTGCTTGCTCCGTGTCAGACACTGTTTATGTACTTGGGAGTTTATTAACTTTGAACAAAATGGTAAAAAAAAAAATCCTTGGCCCTGTGGCGTTTGCATCCTAGTGAGGGGAGATGGGCAATAAATGATAACATAACAAATAAGCAAATTATTCAGTGTGTTAGAAAATTATATGCACAATGATAAAAAATGAGCAGACCAAGGGGTTTGGAAGTCTGAGATGGAGGGGTGTATAATAATTTGAAACAGAATTCATAGGGCGGGTCGCATTGAGAACAGGACTTTGGGCAAATACTTGAAGGAGGCCAGGAAACTAAATAAAGGGTTATCTGGATAAAGAGCAGGCCTGTGATGGGCCAGCACGGAGAAGGCCCTAAGCAGGAGCGTATCTGGTCTGCTCCGAGCTCAGCAAGGAGACCAGCGTGCCTGGAGCAGAGTGTCAGCGGCAGGGCCAGACCGTGTGTGACCATGCAGGACACTGCGAGGACTGGGGCCTGAGAGCTGCTAACTGCCTACTTACTTCAAGTCAGATTTGGGAACTGAGAGTACAAGTAGGCCACACAATTGGATTCTCTGGGGTCTCAGAGATCTTGAAGGGACTAAGTCTCTTGCTCATTAGTCCCCAAATCCCTTCCCCAGCCTTGCTGTGTGGTCCACTGCTTGTTCTCAGACACTCTGCTGGCAGGCTGCTCTCTCCTCCCCAGAAAAGCCCACCTTTCGAGTTCTGCCGAGTGGAACAGTCTCTTTTATCGAGGTGACATCTGACTGCCTGTCGTTGCCATCTATCATGTTTATTTCTACCCCCTGGGGGCCTTTCAGAAGAAGTCTTATCCTTCTTCCTCATGACAGCCCTTCAAATATTCGAGGCTGGCTGCCACCTCCCCGGAGCTTCCCTCTCCCTAAGTCGCAGACTCTGGTCCCTGCTATCATTTCTCATATGACAAATATACCCACATCTGCACTCTCTCTGTTGACTCTGCGCCAGGTCTATTTACACGAGGGTCAGAGAGGCTGGAAAAGGCCAGGCCAGAGCCATCCGTCCTGGGCCTGGACCAAGTTCCAGGCGGTAGTGGAAAGATCTTGGAACCAGAGGCATGGACTCATACCCCAGCTCTGTAGCCACCTTCAGTGCTGAGTGGCTACATCCCTCTGATCCTTTGTTCTGCAGAGCTACTTTTACACACTTTGGGGTTTGATGAGTTTACAGTGGCCTGACACCGTGTAATGGTTCAAAGTCGATTTTTTAGATCTCTGCTGTACGTTGGGCAAAGTTTTCATCCCCCATCTACTATGGTGCCAAATTGTACACAATCCAGCCTCCTGAGTCTCTAGCAAGAATATTCTTTATACTCTTCTTCTAACTGCTATGTAGAACACAAAGCCTTTTTTTTTTTCTTCAACAAATTAATAAATACAATGGAGAAGTCTGATTGGCTCAAGGCCCAGCTCCTGAGAGACTGTAAAGGTAGTTTAGGGAGACATTCTAGAGGGTCACGGGTAAGTAATACTGGGAAGAATAGATGGAATGATTGACTGACTTCCTGGCTGAGTAACCCTATAAGTAATAAAGCACAGGTCTATTCCAAATCCCAGAGAGTGGACCTTTTCTTTGTTCTGTAATATAAAGCTATAACTAGAACTTTCTAACTATCTCAGAACATCATGGGCACACTCTGGGATGAATATGACTTTCACTGCTTATTTCAAACTGAAGGATAAGGGAGGACACTGCCCCTAAATAGTTGTAGCCATTCTGATATGGGACGGGGGGAGTTGGGGAGAAGGCTGTGCCATATCTGGGCCATTATTGTTACCCAGGCTTACAAAGCAAACTTGTGCTATCAGAACAAACCCTTAGAGCTCTTTAGAACTTTTAATTAGAGAGACTCAGAACAGGTTAAAAGCAGTAAGTCCAGGGAGGGTCCTCTGTGACCTAACACGACCTCAGGTTCATCAACACCATTCACATAGTAAAATCCCCACCCATGGGGGTGCTTGGCTGCCAGTATCTGAATGTGATTCAAGAAGAGGCAGGATCTGGTCATGAAACTACCCTGTGTCTACCCAATCAAGATTCCAGACATTCCACTCAACCCCCCAAATGCCAATATTCATTCTTATAAAAATCCTAACTCTCTTTAGGAAGGTAGAACATACACATTGCGAACAATCCCTGCCTGTCTCTTTACTTCTTTCAAGAAATTAAAACTCCCTTTGCTATTAATCTTCAACTTCATTTGGTTAATTGATGGACACACACTAAACGTGGTAGACTGACCACATGGTGAAACTGAGCCCTCCGATCCACCCTCCTGGTGGACAATTACACTCACGATATCTTTACCAGGGCCTTGAATCCAGTCTCAACACTCATTCTCAGGGATCTGACTATGCCATCACTCTCATAGGCTGCCCTGGCAATCAGGCTTCACACTTCACACTCTGGTCTCAGTGGAACTTCCCAATATCATTTCTCAGCTCTTAGCTTCATCCATCAAAATTATCTACCAGTTCCTAAAGATACCACTTAAGGCCCCAGCCGCCAATCTTCTGTGTGTGCTGTCAATTCTGCCTGTAATACCTTCCCCCATTTCTTTGCTCATGAACTGTCATCCATTCTTCAAGCCCCTACTAAATACCACTTCACTTCTTTATGAGGACTTCCCTGGTAACTTCACAAAAACTTTATTTCTCTCTTCCTTCTTTTCTTAGTACAACTTGCACATAACTTCATTGTAGTATAATTGGCATGTTGTATTCCAATTATATGCTCATGCATCCATCTCCTCTACTAGAGCGTGAATGCAAACATTCAACCTATGACTTTCCTAGGGCTGTCATAACAAAGTATCACGATCTGACTTAAAACAACAGGAAGGTACCATCTCACAGCTCTGGAACCAGAAGTCTGGAATCAAGGTATCGAGGCTGCACCCCCTCTGATGGCTCCAGAAGAGGACACTTCCTTTTCTCTTCCAGCTGCTGGTGGTTGTGGGCAACCTTGATGTTCCTTGACTAGAAGGTCCATCACTTCAGTCCGTGCCTCTGTCATCACACGGCCTTCCCTCCTGTGTCTCTGTGCCCAGATCTCCTTTTCCTTTTTAATTTAAGAACCCCAGGGACTGAATTAGGGCCTTTGCCCCTCCAGTATGACCACATTTTAATTTGGTTACATCTCAAAGAGCTTACTTCCAAATAAAGTCATATGTACCTGTGGGAGGAAGATTGGGATGGCAAAATATCTCATTCTACCCTCAACACTAGGTTTTACATGTTAGTGTGTAGTCATTTCCTAGTTTTTAAATGGTACATGAAAATGTCCATACAACGATGAAGGAATAAATAGAAGAGTAAGAGGAAGCCATTCATTCACTGTGTGTCTTTGTCTACATCAGTCTGTGCCAGGAGCTGAGGTTACAGAAGAGAATAGATGGGGCTTCGACCATCACTTCCTCCCAGTGATGCACCTGAGTTTCCCAGTCATGTAGCTTTTGTAGTCCTTGGTTCACCCCGAGTTCTTTAGCTTTAAATAGACCTGCCAGTGTGGCTGATGCCAGAGAGCTCATGACTAATTCAGGTCCTTCCTGGCAGTGAGTTCAGGGGCGTGGGAGGCCAGCTGGGACCCCCACTCCCCTAGGATCACTGGGTCCTGTTCCCACTCAGCAGCTGTGAGAATTTTACTCTCTACATCTAGACACAGAATAAATCTGCATCCTTTTTGAGGGTGGGGAAGTTCTCACTTTTTTGGCTCTGAGTTTTGTTTCCTTATTTGTAAAATAGCAATAATCCCCAATCCCTTGCAGTTGCTGAGGAAGTGGACATGGAAATAATTTGTTGTCATTTCTAGTAGTATTCAAAATTTATTTTGACACACATTCCTTCCTATCCTTGTAGTCCTACCTCTTTGCAAGGTCACCTTGCAACTCCTCCCACCAAGAAGCAGAGACAACTTACTTCTTGAATATAAGCTGATCATATTATTTGCATTGACCAATGAGATGGTAGCAAATGTGATGCAAGGACAGACTGTAAAGCACATGGACATTGGCAACTTACTTTGTGGCTCTTATTAGTCTTTAAGAAACTTATTGGGACTCAGAAAAAATGGTAGACCCCACTTTTCTTCTGCACAGTACCAAGTTCAAGAGATGCTTTGGCCAAAACCTCAGATATAGCAAACCTCATCAGAGTATCATCTTCACATATTAATGGGTCTCTTTATTCAGTCTACGGGCAAATAAAAGACTGGCCATGGCTTCTAGGAACATTTGGCCTAAGACCAGATACACTCTACAAAGAGAACCTGAAAATAGTGTTAAATAGGAACATTAATTAAATATATCAAAACATGTATGATACTCATAAATTGAGCCCAATTTAGAGATTTTTAAAATCATATTTAACTCACCCGTCACAATAGTCCTGTGAGCCAGGATGAGATGTTACTACCTTCTACTCACAGAGAATCTCTGTGATACAAATAGTTTATCAGTTAGTATTTGCCACATAACAGCTATCCCAATACCTAGTGACCTAGAAAAACAATCACTTATTTGCTCATGTTCATGTGGGTTGGCAATCTAACTTGAGAACCTTGGGCAGTTCTGCTGGTCTTTCTTGGGCTCATTCATGCAACTGCAGTCAGCTGACAGGTCATTTGAGATATGACTGTATTAGAATAATCTTACTCATGTGCCTGAAAGTTGGTGCTGGTTGTTAGCTGGGGTGATAGAGGTGATTAGGTCAAATGTCTAGTAGACTAACAGAGACTTATTCATACAGCACTTGCCGCAGAATTTCCAAGGGCCAAGACTAATGCCCAAGTGTTTTTCAAACTTTATCATATTTACTACTCTCTAATTGGTTGATGCAAATCACATGGCCAAGGTGATATTCAAGAAAAGGCCTCTTCCTTTTGATGTGACCAGAGTGACAAGAATACAGGCACAGGAAGATTTTTGTTTATTTTATAATCTACTATTGCAAGTAGGAGGTAAATATGGGTCAGGAACTAAGTATTATTCAGGAACTTAAGAATGGGTTCAAATAAAGTTTCACCAATCATTGTCTTTTTTATTCCTTTTGCTTAATGAGTTATAATTACGATTCTGCCCCATATGTGTAGCATGTTAAAATCCAACAAAGAAGTTTATGCCCCAACCCACAGACAGCTCATAAATGTAAACTGAGAGAAGGTGTCAATAGCTCATCAATCTCAATGTAAATCAATGCATTTTTATTGAGCATCTATTACTTGCCTGGCACTGTGTTAAATTCATGACTGCAAAGATGAGTAAGTCCTGGTCCAATTGCTTAGGAGTGGAACTCTCAGAAGGCTAGTGAATGAGATAAACATAGGACAGAAACTAATTATAATGCCACTGGGAAAGTTCTACAAAGGATGTACCAGGTAGAGTATTTTGGAGACTGCACAGGAACAATTAATTCTGTCTTGGAGGTGTGGTCAGAGATGTCTACAGAGAGAAGGTGCTGGTGATGGGTGTAGTTTTACCTGTGAAAAGGCAAAGAAGTGTCAACCCGCATGGGATATTCTGGGACATTCTGGGAATAGTAAGACCATGAGCACGAGGAGGGTGAGAGGGAGAACAGTGGCCAGAGATAGAGTCCTGAAAGGTATAAGTGGTTTGAATAACATGCTAAAGAATTTTAAATTCGTCCTGAGAGCTATGGGGTAATATGGGAAACTTTTGTAGTGAAGGGGGTAGAGGGAAGAGAGACATAATTTTACCTTCATAGAACAGAATGATCGCAGGCTACAGACAGGAAGGAAAATTCAAAGTGTGGGTGACCAATTAGGAGGCTACTGCTCAGTAAGAGGTGATGATAGACTAATCAAGAAACTACAAGTGGACGGAAGAGGAAAGAATGAATTCTAAAGCTATTTTGGATGAGGACTCAAAGAATGATGGAGCTTCAGAGATGAAAAGGAGGCCTGGAGACTCATATTCCTGGTTTGGGCAGAAGGAGCTGAGACCATGAAGATTGATACAGAAGCAGACTGAGGGAGAGGGCAGGGGAAAGTGTAGGG
Organism: Scalopus aquaticus; assembly: GCA_004024925.1. Lineage (NCBI taxonomy): Eukaryota > Metazoa > Chordata > Mammalia > Eulipotyphla > Talpidae > Scalopus > Scalopus aquaticus. The sequence continues at coordinate 9,302 of PVIJ01004210.1, read as the reverse complement.
GAGAGTGGATGCGGATTCGGCGGGTGCCAAGTTCAGCCAAGGGACTTGTGAGGAGCTCCAGAAAGTATCCAGCTAAGTAGCTTATTGAATACAGAAATCTGACTCACGAAAGGGATTTAGACAGGCGTTGTTAAGCTTGGACTTGTGTGCTTATAGATGGAGAATTTCTTAGAATTCATCTGATAGTAATTGATAGACAGTTCAATTCTCTCTAGCTTAAAACAAAACAGTGAAAAGGCTTGGGATTCTATGAATTATATCACTGCATGCTGGAACCAAAGGTCCAGTGACGTAATTAAATCTGTATGTCTCTCTCTTGACTCTCTTCCCTCTGTTTTACTGGCTTTTTTCCTAGGCCATTTGTCTTTGCCTCTGTGGTAGCAGTATGCTCTCCATCACCTGCTCGTTCTGATATCGTATCACTCCATCCGGATGCAGAGGACACAGTTTCAGGACCTGCGCTGGCAAGGCCAGGGCTCCCCAAGGGATGTTCCTCCAGGTCTGGACTCATTTGCTTTGGAGCCTTCTGGAGGATCTGCAGGGGTTGAAAGTATCTAGTCCATTCAGTAGAATGACTGGCCATACACTGATCACATTTTTTTCTGGAGCCAATTGATTTTAGTGCCACTCAGGGCAGGACTGGGGCACCCCCAAAGAACTCTCCTGAAATTAACAGTGCTAGAATTTCAGGACTTCCCACAAAAAAAAGTAAGAGTATGTTCAAATACCATCCCTGGTGTCTTTGGTTCGTTATGTCTCTCCCCTGGGCCTCCCTATATTGTCGCCTGAGACACCAAGTGAATGAGATGGAGAGAATACAGCACAAGAGGAAGGGACATCCACACTTAAGGAGCTGGGGGAGAATGATAATAGTAAAAGAAAATGAGAGTAGAGCATGAGTTTGGAGGAGAACCATGGGAAAGTACTTCCCTCATCCTCCTTCCAGAACACCAGAATTACCAGACATCCCACCTATCTCTTGCTCGTTTGTCTTCTGGAATTCTTGATGCCAGACAGTTAATTTCTCTAGAATGTTAAGTACGTCACCAGTTGCTGCAAACAGCCCCAAGGTGCACATCCAATACCTACTGTGCAAATTAAACTATTAATATGGAGGGAAGGAGCCACTAAAGAGATAATCAAGTTAATTCAATAATTTTCCCAAGAAAATCATACATCAAGATAAATTACTCTCTCTTAATAGCCTCTGAAGGAACTTCTATCCGAGAGATTTAACTTCTTTTTCTTGATTTTGGCATTAGGAGCTACAGTGCCTCCCATAGGAGGATTTTTTGTTATTTCTAAGTTTTTCAAATGTGTCTATCACTAACTCAAGAATTAAAGAGTGTAAGGGAAATAAGAGCAAGGTGGGTACACTAACTCTTACTGTCAGTCTCTCCATCTAAAATAATGGGTGTAATACCCTTATGCCCTCTCAGGAAATGGCTTATATGCTCAGAGACACTATAAGAATTAAATGACTTCATGTCTGTCTCATGATTTGAGTGGTCCAGAATATGGTGGCAAACTTAGTTACACAGTCATTCTTCCGCGAGACTTGGACAGGGGAAGCCCTTGGAGTGCATTTTTTATATTCCTAGCATTTGCCTTCATGAAACTGTTGTTGAACTGAGACCATACACAAATAAACAAGATATAGAGTGTGCATAGGGGGTCAAAAGGTGCTACCCCAAAACATGCCACTTTGGCATAAGGATTCTTTTGAGCTGGAGGCAAATTCAAATCAAAAGATGCAGAAAATGCCTTTCTGGAGCTTTCCTTTTCTGACTCAAAGCAGAAACTTCTGCAAAACAAGGACCACCATAAGTCCTCTCTCCTGGGGATGATTTATGATTGTGAAGAAAACGGAACATCAGCCAGAAGCTGGAACTGTGCAAACAAACTCCCATGCCATTAGTTCCCCGGCAAATTCACCTTCCCACCGTTTGCCACCCTCGCCAGCCTAAATGCTTTCCCTTTGTCTTGTTGCTTCTCTACCCATTTATTGTCCTTTGTTAAGATGTTGTGAAAGTCTCACTGCCTACCGCCCCTTGTGTTACTCATCCCTGGGTTTCTCCCTGAGTGTATGCATGTGCATGTATTAATAAAATCTGCTTATTTGCTTTCATTAATTTGTTGTTTGTCCATTTAACTTGCAAGGCTTCAGTGGGACCTTGTATAGAACTTACAAGGGTAGAGAAAAGGTGAAGTTTCTTCTCCTCCCCCCTGTATGTCAAATGGGAGTAAACGGTTCGGAGACCAGTAAGGTGTGGGAGGTGGGTAAGGAGTGTGGAGGAGAAGGGTGGGCATTTAAAATAGGCACAGAAGCAAGGCATGTTCTCAGGCCCAGTTTTGCCTCTCCCTATGGCTGAGGGCATCTGGAGGACAACCAAAGCTGCCCAGTAAGGCTTGGTTGTGGTCTCCAAGGAGCTTGCCATGGGGGGTGGATCCAGCTGAAGAACTAGAAGGTGATACTGCACATGTGAGCACAGGGGGGTGATGAGGGAGCACAGTGACCTGCCAGGCAGGCAACCGGCTCGGTCAGGTCCCAGAACACCTTCTGGGCTGTGGCTCCTTGCCTCCTTTAATGCTCTGACTCCCGCCAAGAGGAGACACAAACCCCTCAAGACATTCACATAACCTGGCTCTTTCAAGGCAAGACTCTTGTAATGAGATCCTAGAAAAGGTAATTGGTTCACAGGGCAATAAACACAAGGGGATAACAAGTCCAGAATCTATACCATCCAATATGGTAGCCACTGGCCACATGAGGCTATTGGATCTAAATTTATCAAAATTTCATAAAATAAAAATGTCACTTCCCCACTTGGACTAGCAACATGTGGCTAGTGGCCACTGTACCAGACGGTGCAGATTTGGAAGATGCCCACTGATAGAGACGGGTTACAGGACTACCCTGGGCAGAGCTACTCAAACTTGGATGTGCATATGAATCACCTGGGGATCTTGTTAAAAAGCAGATTTTGATGAATGAAGTCTGGGAGTGATGCCTGCGGGTCTGAATTTCTGGTAAATTCCCTGGTGGTGCCCCCTTGTAGATTCACCAGTCACTTTTTAGCATCAAGTGCTTAGAGGTCATCTTCTGGGCTTGCTGGAGGTAGAAGTGCCCAGACAGCTTCCACATTCACCCCTTTCACGCCCACCCTGGGTCTTATTTCTCCTTTTCAGGTAGAAGACATAGAGTGTATTAATCCCGTTGCCCTTACCAGGGGTTCATAGCTATGGACAAGTGCATAGGTGAAGGGCTCAGAATGCCTGTTAAATGCCTGGCTTTAGAATGTACCAGCTGTGTGACTTGAAGCAAGTCACTTAACTTCTCTGTCCTTAGTTTCCATCATAAAAACAAGGAAAATAATAACAACATCCTAGAATGTTTGAAACTTGGTAAAGTGTTTTTGTAAATATTAGCTATTATGGTTAGTGATCAAATAGGTCTGGCTGCAAAGCACATTTTCTCAGCTACTGAGTCTGTGCCAGGGACTAGGAAGTACCCTACGAGCAAGTCACAGCCCTGACCTGGAAGGGCCCCCAGCAGGACTGCAGGCGTCTGGCTCTCATACAGGTGTCTTTGGGAAGGCGATATTAGGGACTTTGCTTGATAAACCTTACAATGTTAGATGACATAACCGTACGAAAGTCTACGCTTCGTTTTTACCTTGTAGGGCGACCCTGTTTGTGAACTAGTAAGACCCTGACATGGGGGAAGGCGTGCCTTTGGGGGTCACACGCAGGGAAGGACAGTCCCGTGGCTCCTGTCACACCACAAGCCCAATGACGGTCTAGCTGCCATTTCACACTCAGTGGTGACAACCAGAAACTCTTTGTAGGCTAGCAATCAACCTCAACTTCTTTTTGCCTAATTCTCATTTCCCTGGCAGGTTTTCTTAATGTGGGGTACTCTGGTCACCCAGCCAGGCTGAGCCCCAATTCAGCAGGAGCCCTTGGCCCTGGACTTGGCTTAGACCAAGAAAGCAACTGCAGCTGGGCTGTGCCGCCTGAGGCCCCCAGCGGGAACTGGAGGGCCCCGGGCTCTTCCCACAGGATCCTCCTTCATGTTCTCTTTTCCTCCTCCAGAAACGTGGGGCTAAAATAAGCCCAGAGGCTGAGGAAGGGATGAGTCAGAGCTCTCCTCGTGGAGCAATTGCTGCCTGGCTGCTCCTTGTAAGAAACATCCCCACTGAGCCGGGTTGTTGATGCTAAGAGCTGCATGCCTGAAAAATGAGCTCTTCTTAGACAGATTGGCAGCGGGCTCCCCTTCTGCAAGGTCTGGAGCTTGAGCGTGGAGACCTCTGTGCTGGTAGCTGGTCTAAGGAGGCCCACCCCTTTGAGCCTGGGGGCAAAGGAGGAGGAGACTGGGCTGGAATCCAGGTGACCTGAGGCTTAGTCTCAGCTTCACTGCTTACCCGATAGGCCACGGGCGAGGGGTGGGGGGGACACCCTCTCCCGCTCCCTAACCCCATCTTCCTTCTCTCAGGTACAAATATAAGCCCAAATGATTTTCAAGTTTCCCTCTGGCCCTGAGAGTCTTTCAGTTTTGCTGAGCAGCTCCCCAAGTGCCAGGTCCCCAGGCTCTCTCCCAGGCCCTGGGCAGAGTGGGATGCCGGAGGTGGAGAGAGGAATTCCTACCTGACCTGTGGCCACTGTGGCTCAAGTTAGCCAGCGCCATGGGCACTTGCTGAGCGTGTGCCTCCCACTCTGCCCGGCATCTGGGAAAAGGGGCTACAGAGGTAGAAGAGACAGAGTCCCTTCACAAACTCACTGTCCTGAAGCTGAGGGTGAGGACAGATCTGCACACCCGGAAGACCAGCAGCACAAGCTCTGGTTTGGCCCCGATTGGCTGAGACTCGCAGGTCACTCAGAAGAAGGAGTTCAAGTGGAAATGCGCTTCGGCAGGGGGCTCAGTTCTGTTACTAGATGTTTCTATATCACTGTCAAAAGTTTCATGGAGGAAGAGGTCAGCATGAAATGACCAAAGAGCTCAAAATGTATTTTCTTCAGATGATGGAACATTTTAATATCCGTGTTTGTTTTCTCCAGACAGTAAAATCAAACAAAAGATTCAGGATTGGTATCCTCCCCAGGCTTCCCCATAATGAAGAGGAAAATCATTTGCACACAGAATTGGGGGTCAGTCAACTGAGAAGACCAAGAGCGGTTCCTATGGTGATTCTTGCCCGCCTCTACCCCTCATCTCGTCTCTTACCACAATCAGCACTTCCAGAATGTCCTCCAATAACTTAAAAACATTTCTGGCACTGGGTTTTAAACCATGTTTTTAAACAAATATTAAAAGTGAATTACATATTTTAATATTCCCAAATACCACATGGCTTCGTTTCACTTGATTTTCTTGTTAATGAGGTATGATTTTGCCTCCCACTTTTTGTTATCAAGGCTTAAAAAGAAAATATATTAAGATATCATATATGAAGAACGTAAATAAAACCGATCCATACAGAAGACTGAATGAAAAGTATATATGTTAAATACATTATCCATGTGCATATACATGAATACTCACGTATACCCAAAATTATAAAGCAAACATTTTATAGCCACCTATCAGGTTTCATGGTCTTATAAATTCCCTTTTCATCTAAGCTCATCTCAACCGATGTTTATCATTTGTAAACACACCAGTAATACAACACGTGAAGCCGTGGGGTATACCTGCTACACAGTCGGTGCTCAAGAGGTACTCATCCTAATTGTGATTTAATTATTCATTCAACAAACATGCACTGAGCTTGTATCATGAGCCAGCTCTGTATCAGGAACTAGAGAAAGAAAGATGGCTAGGACGTGGCATCCTATCCCAGGACCAAGAGGAAGGTTGACATTAACAGAAGAAACTGAAATGAGCTACACTCCTTGCTACTGGAGCTCTCTGCCAGTGGTTCTGGAACCTACAGGAAAGATGATCCCTCTGAAGGAGAAGTTTTCGGATCTGCATAGGGGAGAGCTGTCCATTCCACCACAGGGAACAACATGAGCAGCACAAAGACCTGGTTGGGCCGGTGTTGAGCAACCACCCCAGGCGGGGTAGTTTCACTGTCGGTTCTCAGCAGACTTGGTGGATTTTATAGGTCTCTAACACTGAACAAGGGAAAGCAGCCAGCAGGGAAACAGCAACTTCAATCCCTCCACCCCGAGAATGACGCTGTCCCTTATCCCCTCCCTTCTGGGCCCAGGTGCACACACCACACATGCACACACCCGTGCTCCCTGGGTCCAGGTATCCATAATCATGAGTGCAAGACTGCAGGTGCCAGTCATAGCGGTTAGGGGCAGGAGGACGTAAAAAAAGTGATTAACTGATTTGGTCTACAGCAGGTTTGGCTCAGAGCACCTCAGGGAGGGTAGGAATTGGGAGAGAGTTAGGAAAGTGTTGGATTTTTTTCTTGGGGGAAGGGAAAACCAACAGTATCATATAACACAACAAATTGAGAGGGAAAACTCTCCCCACCGTAGGGTGGAAGATTTCCATATTTTGGGCTTAAGTAGAAATATCATTAATTGTCACATGTGACAAATAATAATAATAATCCACAATATTTATAGAGTCTGCTGTACATTGTTATAACATGTAATCACCACAAAAGTCCCCTGTGGTATATATTGTTTTATAGAGGAACCGTAGAATTTAATTATTATGAGTGTAAGCTCTGAAACGAGACTCTGCATTGAAATCCTGACTCAACACTCACTAAATGTGCACTGTAGGCAAGTAACTTATCCTCCCTGCCTCTGTTTTCTCATTTTTATGATGGGTAAGGAAGTGCCCAGGTGATGGGCTTGTGGGAAGGGTTAAATGAGAGTCTATCTGTGTACCTTTCAGCCACTCTGCCTGAGTATGGTATCAAGGAGAGTTGCCTCTTATCAACCCATTGCACAAAGGAGAAAGTTGAGGCTTGGGGAGAGTAGGTCACATTTCCACGGTCACACAGCCAGTAATTTGCAAATTCTGGTTTTAAGCCCAGGAAGTCTAACTAAAGAATGAAAGCTCTTCATCATCAACTGAGCCAGGCGTGGTGGCTCAAGTGTGGATAGATCTCTGTTTAACTTTCTTTCAAGCACTTAAGTCACCTGTCCTAAAATATCCAGTCAAGGGAGGATGAGGGAATATTAATCTCAGGTCATTGCCACCTTCAGGAACCTGATTAATTAATGGATTCAATAAACATTTATCCACTTATTAAGCCCCTATGAGTACTTCATCACTTCACATGAATTATCTCAGGTCCCTCCACCATGAAATGTACATGAATATTCCCATTTTGTAGATCAGGGAATGGATGCTCAGTGGTCCAAGGTCACACAATCAGCACTGACTTCTCAACCTGCACCCCATGCCATCTGCAGGATCAGGCCTAATTATTCTGAGCTTAACGTGAAAATGGGTCTTCCCATGGAAGAACCCCAGTCTAAGCCAATTGGTACAGGGCATTCCATTGGCCACGAGGTTTGTTCAGAAATGAGCATAAATTTGAATGAAAGAGAGGCAAGGGATAAAAGTCTAAAAATTGAAATGCCCTATGATCCAGGAATACCTCTCCTAGGTAGTTATCCAAAGAACGTGAGGACCCTAATTCAAAAAGATATATGCACCCCTATGTTCATAGCATCATGCACACCAACCAACACATGGAACCAAACTAAATGCAATCTTGCCATTTGTGACAACATGTCTTAAATTCAAGATGTCTATCCTAAGCAAAATAAGCCAGAAAGGGAAAGACAATTACTCTTAATGGGTGATCACCCTCTCATATGCAAAAGATAAATAGCCAAAGTGAAGGATGAACAAGTCACAACAAAAACAACTCCGACTCTGAAAAAGAGTGGTTACCCACGGGGGAGGGGAAGGCTGTGGCAGGGAAGGGTGAAGGGCATCAGCCCCAGTGGGAAGGACACTGGAACTTTGGTGGCAAATGAGGTGAGGCTTACACATTCATGGACGCAAGTAAGTACCCTCAAAATTTATGTAGTAATGTAAATCAGCAAAAAATCAATATAATGTTATTTTAAAAAATTTTAAATGCAAGGGAACTAACCTGCAGCTTCTGCAAATATTGTCCTTGCTCTTTGGAGCAAGCCTCAGCAGGAGACCATCTTGATCCTTGACCTTGTCCTGTGTGGATTTGAGCTCTGGGGTGCTGCTACCACATCCCTGTCAGCCTGAGGATGACTGGCGCAGGGTAGGCATGGCCAGGAGAATTAGAGCCCAGGTTGGGCCAATTTGGAAGCTTCCACATCTGTGAATCAAGGCCTGTCCTTATGGATCCAACCAGTCTAAGTGATGATTTCTGAACAGATGGGAGCTGGACTCCAAGGCCACGTCCAAACCAGGTGACCCCCAGCCATGCCTTCCTGCAGCACCCCGCTGCAGACTCGCTAGTACTCGCACTGTTACCATCTGGCAGGAGGCTTTTGGCATTTCGCTGCTCTAGCTGATTTGATCATCAGTCACAGAACCAGAGTGATGGGGGGCTGAGTCACTGTTTATCTGTTGGTCTAATTCTCCCATAATCAATATGCATTGCTGAGATAATAAAAACAAAAAAGAGGAAAATTCCATGTGAGGCAGAGATAAACAACAAAGCTCTGCTAAAAAAAAGGCTCCTAAAAAGGCACAGCAGCGTGTGTGCGGCCTGCAGCCGCTTTCAGGACAGGCGCAAAGCGGTGGAGGCCGAGCCTGCAGCACGGGGGATGCCAGTGCTCCTGAGGCCTGATTATTACCCGAAAGAAGCTGGTTGTGTGACTCTTCCTTAACACCCCTGACTTCCCCCGTCCACAGAGGCCCTTCCATGGAAATACCCTCAGCTGAGGGCAGTGGGTCCAGCTATGGAGGTCCTAAATCTTTTTAGAGACACTACAGATTCCTGTAATTCTCAAGTCAGAGAAATCCAGAGAGCCGGCCATTGCCTTGACGCTGTTTTCGCGTGGATCTGGCCACCTCCCCTCTCTCCAGATTAAGCGCTCCAAGGACAAAGCAGCTCTGTGCAGGCTTGGGAAAGGAGGCCCTACCACCTAGGGGTGGGCTCCGGGCCTGTGAGGTTGGACCATAGAGAAAGAGAATGATAGAGGGGATGTGAGACCACAGAGACCTCCTTCTGTGGGGCTAGAGCGCCCTGCCAGCCGCCAGTAGGCGCCCAGAGCAGAGGGGCCTCTCGGGAAGCGGGCGGAGTTTGGCCGCTGTGGGTGCTTGCGCTGTGTGAAGGCCTTCAGTAGCTTTCCAACTCCGGTCCTTCACCTCAAACATAGTAAAATGCCCCCCCCCC